>CATIWM010529203.1:0-12514 GCA_949671775.1 Mallotus repandus | reverse complement strand
TTTTCTTTTTCTTTTTTTCTTGTTTATTTATTTTTTTTATTTACTTTTTTTTCTTAATCTTTTCGTTTGTACAACATTTTTTTGATTGTTTTGGCAATTATTTTTAGTTTTTTATTGCTTCGGCTTTGTATTTTATGAGTTTGTTTTGCAATGGTTATTTTTCTGGTTATTTTTATGATTTTTTTTTTCAAAACAACTAGAAAAAATAATTTAAAAAATTACTACAAAAGAAATTCATGAAATTGCAAAAGAACCAATAAAAAAAAAAAATAACCGCCAAAACAATCATGAACATAACTAGAAAAATCACTACAAAACAAGTTTATAAAACTGAAGAAGAACAAACAAAAAAAATAAAAACAACCATCAAAATAATCAGAAAACATACATTCATATCAATCCAAACAAATCAAACCAGATTCATTACAACATTCAAATTCCAACGCTCAAAACAATTATAAAGTTCAAGTCTTTAGCTATGAAAGTTTTTCTATTTTTTTTTTAAAAAATACAATTTAACTCTCAAATTCACTCACTTTTACTCTTTTTTTTTACTTTTTCTTTTTACTCTCTTTTTTGAGTTGAAATCCAATAGGTCTGGTTTTTTTTTTTTTTTTTGGATATGCATTAAGTGTGGGTTTCATTTTTCTTTGAGTATAGTGTTGGAATTTAACAAAAAAAAAAAAAAAAAAAGAGCAAAGAGAAGAAGAATTATGTGTGAATTATTTTTTGAGTATAGTGATGGGATCTACTAAAAAAAAGACCATATATTTTTAAAAAATTTCCGTACTATTGTATTTTTGCAAAGTTTTTTTTTATCAACTGCGCCTGTAAAAAAGTTTTCCATTTTCTATACATTTATGAAAAAATCCCAAAATAATATGAGATGTAGCAAAAACAGGCTAACGTGATCATATTGCACTTTCAATTGCTCTAATAATAACCCATATCACGTAAAAAAAAATATTATATTGCCGATTGCGATTTTTACCCAATGTTTAGATGGGAGAAAAGAAACTATGAAGAAAAAATAAATTTATTTCCCTTTTTTTTTTCTTTTATAATGTTTGGATTGAGGAAGTGGAAAATAAAAAGAAAAGAAAATATGTAATTGATAAATTATTATTTAATAACTTTATTTCTATAATTTGAATTTGAATTTTAAATTATATTTAACTTTAAATATTTTTTCTCTCCACTTTTTCTCCATTTTTAATTCCTTCCTCCCCTATTTTCTCCCTTTTAAACAAGCTTTTCTCCTCTCTTATTGTCCTTCGTTTTCTTTCCCCCCTTACTTTTCACCATTTCAAACATAGAATTAGAGTCAATGGAACAGCTAATCATCAACATTACTGTGAGATTCATTTTTAAGAAAAAGGCATATAATACTTTCTTTTCAGTGTGATTTATTACAATAATCCCGCCAGACAAGAAAGTCTCACATGCCTTGTTCTTCTTCTCCACTGGCTTCTTTCTCAAATCATCGCAGGAAAGCAGTACTTGCTACTTGCACATCAAGCATTGCAAATTAGAGCACGAGGCTTTGGAGATGAAAGAATATATGTATAATTCTTTTGTATAAGAACATTTCATTACATTTTCTTCTATAATCTTGAAAAAGAGTTGCGTTTCATTCATGTCAGGGTAGTCAAGTGACATCAACAAAGCAACTTTATGCATTAAAAAAAAAAAAAGAATACTGCAAGTTAGGATGAAGGAGAGGCTAGAGCTATGTCAGATGTGAATAAAATTATGCTCTGTAGGTATAATAACAAGCTGAAAAGACCAGCCATCTCAGTTTTTTGACATTTTAGGTTTGGTTTGTATTGTAGCACTATTGGCTTCACCTGTGTTTGTGAGCTTTCAACTTCTTAGAATAATCAGAATAATTAGGAAATAAAATTTTCCAAGTTTAGGCGGTAAACATTAATCATTTTTCAGAAAGACAATAAAATCGAAATTTGGGAACAGCAGAATTCCACTTCTTCAGCACTGTATTTGAATTTGAAACTTCCATGAAGTTTGGTTAAAATGTCAACTAATGTGTCAAATCCTGGATTGAATACTACATTTTCAAACACAATAATAAGTTATATTACAAAGAAAAGACATTCGCCATGCACAGACACGAACACCTTAAAAAAAGAACTAACCGTGTGATTCTGTCACGATAAATCTAGTTTTTAGCTCCGAAGAAATGCGACAGTGGCAACACGTGATCCCACTGTTCCACCAAACATGAATGTTGGATATGTTTGAACGTGATTGAAGTACCGAAACACAGAATGATCTCCAGATTTTTGGTCTTTGGAGATCTCAGATCCTTGAGAGACACTAGCCCTATGGTTGAAGTTTTCTACCTCTTGCACCAGCTCATCTTTTGTATTGTTACAAGATGTGATCACCTATCAATTTGACCCAAAGACAAAAATATTAGCTCAAGCTTTAACAACAGGAAACCAGTGACCTAGCTGCAATATGAAATAATCCAAGAAAAATTTCAATGTCTAGGTGCAAAAAGCAACAGGTTGCTCCTTCCTAAAATAATAAGCCTCAACAATGATGCTTACCAAAATTCCACCAGATGCAACCAGCTTTGAAACAGAGTCCCAGTACATGATCCTAAAATATTTGGAGGTAAGTCGGCTTTCTTTTGTACTATTTAACGAGTGGATGAGGAACAGAGGGAAGCTATTAGTTACCTTTTGATAGGGCCATCAGGGTGTAATCCAATGGCATCTAAAGTTCCTTTGTCCTTGACAAGCTGGAACTGTCTTTCCAGCTTTGTTTCAAGGATATCATCAACCTAAAGACCAAATGGATGTAATAGACACAAATATTAAACAAACTGAACTAAACGCTCATCAACTGAAACAAATACTTGTGTTGTTTAAGAAAGACAAAGCATGAAGGGTCAGCCATATCATCCATTCACATACAAATAAAATTTTATACAAAAATGAAATCACAATAGATTAAGCAAAAGATTCAATTTTGCAAAGCAAAATGTTGTGAAGAACTCAATAGTATAAAAGGAGCATTGGTTAATTCCACAAAAGTTCAAAAAAAAAAAAAAAACAAATGACGTGCAAAAAAGTCCATATAATTTGGAAGCACACATTGGCATAAGAAGAACAGATACAACATTCTGGACATGGAAGCAGAAGTTCTCATAAAACTGAATCACAATTGATACAATACTTAGCTGGTGTAGATATATCTAATGCTCATTAAGCTTTATAGCATGTGCATCATTGTTATCTGCAACCGATTCTCTTTAGCACATACAAAAATTGTTCTAATAATTTGAAGTTCAGGAATAAGGAGACCTTTGAGTGTAATACAAATTAGGTTTTGAATGCATGTGGGAAGTGCCTAGACCTCTTGTATAAAGCTTGCAAGTGGAAAAACATTCCATGATTAAGGCAAAAACATTCTTGTCAAAATTATTCTCATCACAGAATATTTGGTGACAAAAGCACAAGGCAATGAGGTATCATCTATCAAGATCTTGCATTAGCATGCCTAAAAGAAAAATTCTAGAAAAGAAAAAAAAGGAAAAAATTCCCAGTCAAAGCTGCAACAGCAAGCAAGACCTAAGCTCTAATTCAAGGATTACTGGTACCAGTAACACCCTTTATACAATAAACAACAGCCACACCCAACTTTTTGAAATTGTCCAACAGAAAACATTTTACAGATGATCAAGAACTTGATAGCATTTTATAAATAATACACACATATGCATCACTCAATTGAAAAATTTTGCATGTAAATTAATGGTTGATTCATGTTTGTCAATAATTCATTCACTCATTAGTATTAGTTGTAAAGTGTGAATATTTAATACAATAGTACTGGTTCTGATATTGACTTGTGCCACATCTTATACTTGTGTATTTTACTCCCCCCAAGCATTCCACTACATGGTAGAGGTTTAAAGTAAACCATTATTAAAAATTAAAGCATTTTTTGCTCATGCATATTATTTGGAAGGATTACTAAGGAAAAATAATAGAGGAGAAAGCCCAATTTTAAACAAAATAGTCCCATACACATGCCATCACCCACACAGCAAGAAGCACATTTTTTGCCGAATCTTATTGTGTGAAATGACAAGAATTTCTCCAGAAGAGGCCTTCAGAAATCTTTTATTTCATAAGTTTCTATTTTATATATTATTATACAAACCCTAAAAAGAAATAGGCCTTGTCAAAATTTTCACGTCAGAATGCACCATAATTTTTAAATCTGGTGTTCCAACCTTACACTTTTTTGAACGTGGTCCATTAACTCGACAAAAAGAAGCAACAATTTGATGAAAGGGAAAATATCCTTTCAGAGATCAGCATTGCTGTCTATTTTGGAATTCTAATAATGAAATCTTCATACTTATGGAGTTTTTCCCTTATTTAGTTCACTGATATTAATAGGAAAAAGAAGTCCTTTGGTCTACAAAAATGCTAAAGTTACACAGCAGTCAGGCTATTGTATAAATCATTACAACAATTTATGTTGAGTCTTGTGTGAAAATTAATTGGTGCATGCTTGCATTTTCTTCTTGCTACCACCATACTGTATTAGAGATGGGTCAAACTTCACATCATGAAACCTATTTCCCTTGGTCTAAACAGCCCCTAAATGCATACTGTCACTAAGCCAACATAGGCTCTAGTTCTCATGCACTTTTCCTTCTCTTTCTTTACTCATTAACTCCAAACTTCTTAAATCTCAGTTTTCAGTTACAAGCCATAATTTACTGAGCCATAGCATTCACTCCCACAGCAGCAAGTTTCTGTCTCTCTTCAAATTCTAAGAGATTAATTTTTGTTTGAATGCTTAAGTAGATACTAATAAATTATAAACCGGGTCCTAAATTTGCTACTCTCCTTTTGATCTTAAAGTCAAAATTTAGGGTTAGGAACTGGAAAATTAGGGCATAAGGGTCTCGTGAATTGGAATGTAATTTGGTTGAATGATGTTAATGAACACAGGAAAGGATCACACAACAAGAAAATTACAAGTCACATATAACCTTAGAAGGATAGGCCATGATTTCATAACAATCTCAAAACTGTGTCATACCAAAAATTTTATGTTGGGAAATCCATCACGATCAGCAAGCCTTCGGGCAAGGTTGATTGCCCCTTCACTATAATCAACACCAGTTAAATCAGAGAACCTGAAGCCAAAGTCACGAATTCAATATCTCCACTATTTGAATGCAGCAACCAATATACAAATATGTGTGTGTGTGTGTGTTTGTGTATCCAAGCATGGATGTTCATTAAGAACTTTGTATGAAGCTTCACAGTATGCAGGTTTACTTACTTAGAGAAGACATGTTGTTCTATAACTAACATTCCCTGAGAAAAAAATGAGCAACACAATATAATCTTATAGTAGAACACATAAATGCATGCCCATGTAACATGCATGTGTGAGAGCACATAATTCTTCACATACCAAAATGTACTTGATATACTTCTGGTCATTAGTACATATGAGCATATGCTTGCATGTATCTGTGCACCTGATCTCATATAAAAAGACATACTAAAGCTCTCATATATTTATTTTCTAACAACTTCCTAATACATTAGACACCTTACAGTGCACCCTTATTTGTTTAGCCACTCTTACAGTTAAATTTTAATATTTTAAGCATAACTTTCAGGATTGCCTCGTATTAATTTCCAACTGACATATGTTTTAGATCATATATGAGGTACGGAAAAGTGATCTGAATAAACATGACCTTGCAAGCTAAATATCACGTCTTTAGAACTGATCTAAAATATTTTGATTTAATTAGCATTTAATACCAGAACTAAGGGCAAAATCTCAAAGTGTACCCCAGCTTAGCAAGTTCTTGAAGGAGCAAACCGTTGCCAGTTCCAAGGTCAAGTACACTCCAAGAAGACAAATATTTGTCGTCCTGTTCAACATCAACGTGATTCGAAATGTGACCTTGTGAAATCTTGATGCACAAGCACTTGGTCCAAGAAACAACAACGTCCATGACATCAGACCCAAACCTATGACAAACAAGGAAAAACAACAAATAAATGAATTTCAGATACCAGCAATTCACAACAATACCAATACGATAAGGAGAGACTTTTCAAATAGCAGACTTCATTATTGCATATCTTACTTCATCTTTATATGATCATACACAGCATATCCTACAATAGATATACCCTTAAACTGACCGTTTAAAGGGTTCCTATTCCACATGCAAAACTCCAATGTGACCAGTGCTGTAGCAGCACCATGAACAGCCACATACGAAGAAGGTGACTAAAAAAATTGTAACTGACTTGGATTATAAGGTGGTACCAGAAGTGCCGCATCCAAATGCCACAACCAGCTTAGAGCAAGTAAGAACAAGGTAAAGGAAAGCAATTCACAAAAATTTCTAACTCAAGCAAAAAAGATTATTGGATATTTTGTATTTTTTTTTAACATGATGACTATAGCATTTTCAACTCTTCATAAATATAGAAAAAAAATTTGTAATTCTAGAAGCTCTTTGAAAGACCAAGAATGCTCACTATGCATTGCATAGAGATCATATAATAAGCGCATAACATTTGATAATAAGTCATTTGTCATGGTGCAAGTAATCTGTTGGATCAGAGGTTAACAACTTGATAGTTCCTTGGACCAACTGAAATAAGAGGAGAGAAGAATTCGCTATGATATATCTAATCTATGTATAATATCATGAAAAATAGATACAAATTTTTGACTACTACTTAGTATCGGTAGTAGGTCTGAAAGGGTATCTAAAAATAGTAAATTTAGAATTTTGCTTGTTTTTATTTCCTAAGAAAGATTATTAAAATGAACCAAACACTGTGTCCCATTAGTGCAGGCTCTCTACTTTGCAAAGGTCAAAGAAATGTAAAATACCACAATCCCAAAATTGTGGAAGAGATAAAAAACATTTTATAAAGTAACATTTACATTTAATAGGGTAACACTAAGCAAAATCCATGGTTCATCATCACATCCATTTATGAAAGACTGAGTTTATCGATTTAATTCTCCATTATCCAATGCAGGATTTTCTCGTAGATTTTTGCTCATAAAGGTTTTGGGTTTAGTAAAGTTATTCTTTTGCACGTGATAGTATTGACAAAATTTAAAGCAAAAAACTATATCAAAACGGAAAAGCATACCATATTTCACCAGTATGGCCATGCTCATGAAAGTTTGCCAATTCCTCGGCATATGCAGAATCCCAATAGCTCTGAAGACCTAAAAGAGATGTCACCCCTTCACCATCCGCTTCTTCTTTGTCAGAACTATGCAAGTGTTACATAAAATCCACATGAGCATAATGCACATCTCATAATCACACACCTAAACTCAACAATAAATTCTCAAGTCGAATTCCTAAATCCTAAATCAATCTAATTACTCTCAATACCATTCCTTAAATCCCTAACTCAATCAATATAATCGCTCGAATTTTCTATAACAAAACGCAAAAATTGAAATAAAAAATCAAAAAGGGAAACAAAAAAAATGAATTTTTTTACTTGTAATCAGAAGCAGCACGGAAGTTAGCAGAGGAGAGCGCCTCGGCAGCATCAGCGTGGCGTTGATCATCATCGAGAGTACTTCCGTAATCGCTCTTTATAGACCACGAGTCCGCCGCCACGGACCTCTCATCGTCCGACACCAGATCTCCAGCACCGGCGGATCCAGCGGCAGCAGCTCTGTTTTGTTGCTGCTGCTGTTGAGTAAGGTCGGTTTCGTCCGGAAGCAACCGTAATCCTGCCATTTGAGTGCAGCTAGAGAGATTAATGCGACTGTAAATATCAGGAAGAACAAAAGTTAATGTCAAGTACTGGACATGGTCAAACCTTTTAAATGAGGGACTTAAAAGAAATAAAACACAAAATTATATATATAATATGCATATAGAGAATAATACGATTTCTAAAAAATCATTGTTAAATTAGATAATTTTTAAAAAATTAGTTGAATTAAATAAAATAGTTGCTGATTGTAGAATTTGCAATAGTGTTAATTAATTAAACAAAAGTAAAAATAATTAAAAATAAATGTAATTAAATATCTATAATCTATATAATCTATATATGATCGATATCTATAATATATAAAAATGTACGAATGGAAATATACAAAATTATAAAAGAAATTCCATTCATTATAATATAAAAATTAAATAATTTAGTCATTCACTAATAAAAATTAAATTTAATTAATTAAAATGTAATTCTTATTTAATTGAAAATATATTTTCTTTTAACTTCTATTTTATCTCTAACAAAATTATATTAATTAAAATGTAATTCTAATTTAATTAGGTTGAACGTTTTGCACGATCAATCTCAAATCAACATTGACTTTAATTTTAAAATAAATTTTTGTTGCTAACCTTTATATTTAAGTGTGTTTATAAGTTAGGTTTAAAGGTGCAATCAATAGGCCTTGATTTGAAGTCTAAACAAGGTCATTTGAAGGCTAGATTGCCCCTCATGATCCCATCACGATCGTGAGGAAGGTCACGGGCACGAATCGAATGAAGAGTTGTGTGTAAAAAGCTCAACGCGCCTCACTGTCGTGAGGAGGGTGGTCACGATCGTGAGTAGTTTGGCAACCTTTGTAATGGCTAGTTTAGAGCTTCAATGGCTACATAATTGACCCTCACGATTGTAGTACCTCTCCTCATGATTGTGAGTAGCATAGTTCTTGCAAAAAGTGAAAGAAATATTAAATGAAGATGGAAGTTTGTTAAGGACGAAAATCAAAACTCCAACAACTATATTTTGGCTCCTTCATCATAAATACAAGCTCAACACTTCACTTAAAGAGTTAGAAAGTTGGTGGAGCAATTTATTTTCAAATTTATTAAGCTAAAATTTGGTCTCTTTCACATTTCTTTTTATATATTCATTTTTTGTAAATAAACTCATGATTGAGTTTGTATTTACCCATCTAGTGAGAGTTTGGTGTGTGTTTAGCTGATATGATTCTTTCATTTACTCTTTCTTAAGGCTAGGAAGTGGGTAGTGAGAATACACATTAGGTTGGCGTTGTACCTTGTAAAAACTCCTTCATTGTAAGAGGTTGTGTGCTAGCCTTAAAAACACTTGTGGAAAAGTTTAAATGTGAACCTTGAAAACACTTGGGTATAGATTTGGTGTGAGCCTCAAGAAAAACACTTGTAAAGGTTTGTGAGTGAGTCTAGAAAACTCATTGTGTAAGAGTTTAGTGTTGAGCCTTGAAAAACACTTGTAATAATCTTGGTTAATAAGATTGGAGTGGGTTTGCAAATCCTAACTTAGAGATAAATTATGTGGAGATGTAGGATTGGTTATAATCCGAACTCCTTGAATTGTTTGTGTCAATTCTCATTCTTATTCTTGTTGTTGTTCATAATTAATCTTTCCTAAGTCATCTCTTATTTTCTCTTTAATTTTCTATCACTCCTATAAATTTTTAATTAGCCCTATTCATCCCCCTCTAGGGCCCTTACAAATTGAAAATATGTTTCCTATTTTAATTAGGTTAACTTCTATTTTATCCATAATAAAAATTAAATTAATTAAAATTTTAGCAGTAATTTTGTTAAAAATATATATTTATTCCATTTTAATAAGGTCTACTTATTTCTTATATAAATCAAATTAAATAACATAATTTTATAAATTTTACTAAATTAAATTTAATAAGTAAATAACTAAAAGAATAATTAATAATTTTATAAAATAATTAATTAAAAAAATATTAACATAAAAAATGTTGAAAGATTGTTGTGTTTAAATAGAAAATTTATAAAGAATATAATAAATTACTATATTATAACTCTATCAAGTTTGTAAAATTAAATTATTGTTTAAATAAAAATAATCAAATAGTGTTGTATAATTTTTTTAAATAGAAAATTTAGAAAAATTTGATAAATCACTATGTTATAATGTAAAATTATCAAAATTGAAAAATTAGATTAACATATAAGTAAAATACTATTATTATCTTTCAAAACAAATTAGATTAAAGTCTATTAAGTAAATAATTAAAATTAAATTAATTAAAATTTTTATTTATCTTATATCTGTAACCATATTTTAAAAAATAAAGCATATAATTTATTTAAAAGTAGTATTTTTTTTAAAGAAAAATAGTACAATGTTTTCACATGTTTTTATAAAATTTAGTAAAAAAGAGTTAAAATTAAATTAATTAATATTTATTATTTATTTATTAATTAAAATTAAAAAAATTACATTAAATTACTTTTTGAGTGAATAAAATTATTAATATTGAAGATATCGAAGAAATAAAGTGTCACTGTTTGAATAAAAAAATTTACTAAAATTGTAATAAATTATAAATTTAATGAGGTTATAGTATTTAAATTGTTATATAAAGAAAATATAAATTTTATTATTTTTTAAATTTTTTATTAAAAAAATAATTATTATTTTATTATCTTATGATTAACTATGGCCATAATATTTTATATATAAAATTAATTCTAGAGTTAAGAATTGAAGAAATATCATATAATTATTTAAATAAAAGATTTATCATAATTATAATGAATGTAACTATATTGAGTTAATATCAAATTTTTATACAAATAAATAACATTTTAATTATTTTTAAACTTTTATTTATATGATAATAATAATAATAATAATATCAAAGTACATGTTTGATAGTTTATACACGAGCGAAACACATTATTGTTTACTAGTATATATAAATGTACGAAAAGGAGACAAACAAAATTACAAAAAATTATTTATTTATTATTATATAAAAATTGAATAATTTAATTATTTACTAATAAAATAAAATAAAATAAATTAAATGTAATTGTAATTTAATTGAAAATATATTTCCAATTCTAATTAGGTTAAGTTCTACTTTATCTCTAATAAAAATTAAATTAATTAAAATGCAATTCTAATTCAATTGAAAGTATATTTCCTATTTTAATTAGGTTAATTCTTATTTTAATTAGATTAACTTCCATCTTATCTTTAACAAAAATTAAATTAATTAAAATTTTAGTTGTGATTTTGTTAAAAAAATATATTTTTATTTAATTGGGTATACTTATATTATATCTAATATAAATCAAATTATATAACATAATTTTATAAGTCTTAATAAATTAAATTTAATAAATAAATAATTGAAATCAAAATTAATAAAGTTTATAAAATAATTAATTATAAAAATATTGAAAAACAATGTGTCACTGCTCAAATAGAAAATTTACTAAAATTGTAATAATATAAGTTAATAAAGTTGTAATATTAGATTCTTATGTAAAAAAATATAACTTTTTATTATTTTTTAGTTTTTATTAAAAATAACAGATGATTTTTTATTATTTTATGATTAATTATAGTTTTTCTTGATTTTTCAATGTTCTTAGCATTTTACTATTCTATATTTTAAAATATTAAAAATATTAAATTAAATTAAATATTAAATAAATATTAAGAAAGTAAAAAGGTTCACTAAATTTGAAAGAAATGAAAGAAAAGAAAAAAATTCCAAGTCATCGCCGGAGCAGGAAAGAGAGGGATTCAAACTCTTGGTACGGATAACCCGTACAACAGATTAGCAATCCGACGCTTTAGTCCGCTCAGCCATCTCTCCCGATTGAAAAAAGATACTTACTATGTTACATTACACAACAAGACAAGTAAGGCTTAAAAAAAAAAAAGACTTTTTCTCTCTTTATCTTTAACTTTATCTTTCTTTATTTTCCTACTTTTACTTTATTATAAATATTTATTATTTTATAAATAAATTATAAATAATATAAAAAACAATATAAAATAGAATATAAATAATAGAATAAAATAGAATATAAATAAAAAAATTAGAAATCTAATCTATAATATAATAATACAGAATAAAATATTCTGAAATGAAAATAAAATATTAAAATATAAAATAATCCTTTAACCAAGCCACTGCCTATGAGTCGCCGGCTCATTCTTCAACAGGCACGCGGTCAGAGCCCCGGGCTCCTCCCACTGCTTGGGAGCTTACGGTTTCATGTTCTATTTCACTCCCCGATGGGGGTTCTTTTTACCCTTCCCTCACGGTACTACTTCACTATCGGTCACCTTGGAGTATTTAGCCTTGCAAGGTGGTCCTTGCTGATTCACACGGGATTCCACGTGCCCCATGCTATTTGGGTCACAGCGTAAGCTAGTGATGCATTCGGCTACTAGACTCTCGCCATCTAGGGTGTAACACTCCACCGCTTCGCCTAGCAGCAAGACGCTTGTATTGCTCTCCCACAACCTCGTTTTCACGGTTTAGGCTGCTCCCATTTCGCTCGCCGCTACTACGAGAATCGCTTTTGCTTTCTTTTCCTCTGGTTACTAACATGTTTCAGTTTGCCAGGTTGTCTCTTGCCTGCCCATGGATTCAGCAGCAGTTTGAAAGGTTGACCTATTCGAGAATCTCCATATCTATGCTTATTTTCAACTCCCCGAAGCAT
>CATIWM010529183.1:0-16548 GCA_949671775.1 Mallotus repandus | reverse complement strand
GGCCCACTAATTTAAGCTTTCATAATTTGTAAACTTAGGCCTATTTTAGAAATAAAATAAATAGACTTAGGATCATTTAAATAAAATTGAGTAGGAATTAGGCTCATTAGATTTAAGTTCATTTGTGAATTAAAATATGTAAACTTAGCTTACTTTAATTAAAAATATGTAGATTAAACTAACCTAGGGTTGATGTGCTTTGTATGAATGCATTTCTTATATGCTTTTTCATGATTGGTTGCCTTTGGGATTGATGGATGTTTAATTAGGGTTTATATGAAATTGCATATAATTAGAGGATAAGATAATATTTCATAAACTAATTCTAAATGAACACGAGACTAAAAGAAGTTGGTATTCTGTATCTAGAACTCCTGGTTGTGGTGCTAGCTTTTATTAGAGAATCAAGTTACCACCACCTTTGATTTGTCCCATTTATTACCCTAGGTGGCGACTCCTCATCTTCGTACCATGTCTTTGTGACAATGGTTAGTGTGTTCCCTAGAGCCCTGAGCTCAAACATTGTCGTGGTTGTAATAAACTTGGACGGGCGCTAAACCCCGCCATCTACAGTGGCGACTCTACTAGGGATAAGAGATACTGATTCTACTTGTGTTCTTTAGAATTATTTTATTAATTATTATTTTATTCTTGTATTCATTTTTGCATGTCCCTACTAGCCGATGGCGTTGGTTTATAGTCCCTTGATTCCACCAGCTTCCTGGGATTGTAAATTGGCTAACCATCACTCTTAGCCTTAACTCAGTTCAAGAGAGATTACCGGGCTCATCTGACCAGAGTCTGTGACCCAAGTTTTAAAGGGGGGTAATCTTCTCTCGAGTTTCCAAAGGTGTCGGACCCCTCTAACCTTGGCCTATAACTCAAGTCATAATGGAGGGCATCTTGCGAAGGGAACCTTGACCTTTTTCACCGGACTCAGCTCATGTAATGGCCTAGTAACTTCCCCTAGGATCTACCCAAATTGCTTGTGTATATTGTCATGAGATATTTCTATCTATAAAGGCCCAAGCTCATACTTTAGAAGCACATTTGGACTAATAAAGATTGGGCTAAACTTTTATAGCTGGAAATGTTGTTTCTATGTTTTACTACTTTTGACAGATTGGCATGCTCATCGGTTCTTGATTTCCCCTGTTGATATTGAGGCCCAGACCAAAAATCCTCTGAAAAGAAACTCACCATTGAACACATGTGTGGAAGGAATAAGGTTGGAAGGATGTATATTATACACTTGATTTGATGCTTGTATACTTGACTTGTTACTCGTTATTTGCTACTTGTTGCATAGCACGTGCATCATGCATACATATAGTTCATGCATCATACTAACCCTTTATTTTTCAGCCATCATAGATTCATCCGGATCTTCCTATGTTTAGGAATAGAAAGGTGGATAATTAGTGAGGACTGATTCAAGGCCAAAGTCTGTAGCCAAAGAGATCCTTCGCAGTTTAAAAAAGAGCCCGATCAACCCGCTTTACTTGGAAGCTACACCAACACCAGTCACACAGACAGTAGAGATGGAACAAAGAAATTGGACCCTAGAGGACATCAAAGGGGCATTGATGGATGACATAATAGCAATGATGTAAGATGAACTAAGACAAGCTTTGGCTGGATTAATGCCACCACCTGTTGCTGCACCTCCTGTTGCTGCCAATCCACTTGTTGTAAATGCACCACTTGACAGTGCTGGGGGGCAACCAATGAATATTGCTAGGAATGCACTAAATGCTGAAGTGAAATTAGAGGATGTTAAGAATTATATGATTGAGAAAGCAAAGAGGGAATTGCTTGAGCAAGTTCAAGAGCTGAAATCTAAGCAGATGAAAGCATTGACTTAGAAGATGTCTAAAATAGAAGAATTGATGAGAGGATAGGGTATGAGATATTCGTTTGATTTTGATGATATGATGCAATTTGAGGAAGATAAGTTGCATGATAAGTTCAAGATGCCACAGCTGCATAAGTTTGATGATACTGGAGACCCAAGGATCCACCTTAGTCAATATACAACTACTATGAGTACCACTAAGGCTCCTTTGTCTATAGTTACCAAGCTATTTGTACTATCCTTGGAGGGTATGACTGTTAATTGGTATCATGGGTTAAAGAAATATATCCGAGCTGACTGAAGAGAATTGTGTACTGCTTTTTTGAAACAATATGATCATAATACCAGGCTTGAAGTATCTATTAGGGATTTATAATTGACTAAGCATAAGCATAATAAATCATTTTCTGATTTCCTGACTAGATTCATGAATAAGGCACGATTAATGAAAAATAAGCTAACTGAAAAGGATCATGTTAGGATGATTGTTCGAAATGTATCACCTAATTTGGTTGAGAGGTTATAAATAATGAACTCTAAAACATTTGTAGACCTTTATGATGATGGGTTGCAAGCTGAGGAAATGAAGAATGAAAAGAATAAAACTATTAGAAGCACTGGAATAAGAAACTACCTAACTGGGGGCACACAACAAGAAAATACTAGTCGGACTGTGGAAGTACATGTTGTCCAACAACCGAGGACATTCTTAAACTTTAACCAACCTTTGTCAAAGGTCTTAGAGCATCTAATGCAAAAGGGCTTACTTCAACCTTTACCTAATCCAAACCCACCAAACATAAACATCCTAGGCTATAACCGAAACAAGCATTACAAATTCCACCAAAACATCAATCATTCCACGGATAACTGCATCCGCCTCAAACACGAAATCCAAAATCTTATAGACTCTGGGAAAATCATAGACCTTGAAAACCCGAGCACTAGAAATAATCTTTTCCCAAACTACTGAAATGTGCCTCCCCCAGCTATTATGATGATTAATTCAGGAGTTAGTGAGTAAGAAGTACTAAGCTCCTTTGAGGACCTAAACCTTAAAACTAATGAGAATACTCCTGATGCCTCCAAACAATACCAGAGAGGAATTGAAGATTTATTGGGCCAACCTTCTGGTAAATTTGATTATAAAGTATTTTACTCCAACCCACCTTCTTATGATATGCCTATTGAATTAATCATACGTGGAGGATGGGGTGATGAATTTGGAGATGACAGTGAGCCATTAAGTGAGAATAGTGAGAAATCTAAGGCTCCTAAGCAACCATAACAAGGAGTTGAAGATTTGTTAGGACAGCCCTCAGGCAAGTTTGACTACAAAGTGTTTTACACTAAGTCATCTTCTAATGACATACCCCTTGAAACAATGGTGCCTACTGCATGGGGAAATGAATTTGAAGAGGAGAATAATGAAGGCTATAATGTGCTGATTGACAATACAAAAGTGAGCCATGGTCGTCGAGAATAACTGCTACATCAGCCACCTAAAGGACAACCACCTTAAGACTTAGCATCCCTAGCATTTAGAATAGAAAATAAAATTTTTTTATTTTCTTTTAATGACATTTTAGTTTCTTTAGAACTTTTATTTTAATGATCGATGATATGAATTCTGATTTTGCTTACTTGTGTGGTGTACATCCTGATGATATTACACATTATGATATTGATTAAATCTGCATGCTTGGCATAAACCTAATTTCAACTAGATTCATTCAGCATGGGCATAAATAAAAATTCAAAGAACATTCATATATCATATGATATAACTTTTGAGGAGAGAAAAATTTGCAAGAAAAAAAAAGAAGAAAAAAAAATGGAGAGAAAAAAAGAATGAATAAAAAGGTTAGTCATGTAAGAATGAGAGAAAATATTTTGGAGAAAATTTCAGAAGGCTTAACTAATAACAAGAGTTATATCATGTGATGTAACAAATGTTCTCATTTTTGCCCTAATGAATGAATAAAGTTGAATTTAAGTTTATTGTTCAAATACCGCATATTTGTCTTTATCATATTGCATAAGTATCTGAATGGAAATACAAAACATAATGAAAGCTAAAAATCTGAGTTATGAGATCATTATTTTAGTTTTATTTTCTCTTTTTGTCGCCCTTTTATGATTTTGATTGTAAAATCAAGTGTCTTTTTGTATCTAGAGAATTTAGGTGGCAACCCATACCTTGTAGTTATCCTCAATCATGGCGGTAACATCAAGCCTCATATTCTGCTCAAAAGCTCTTCGAAGCTATAAATTCCATATTTGTTCAGCCTCTATTAAGAACAAGTCTAGTGGATCTCAGTGTCAAGAATTCTCTTTAGTTAGCTCAGACACTCCTCTACACCTTCAATACACAAGATTGCAACTGATGGGATTAGTAAGAAAAAATATCAATAGGAGCATTGAGCAAATTGAGCTTCTTCAGCAATCAAAGTTATAAAAAAGAAAAGAAAAGAAAAATTCAGCCTACTAAGTTGAAAACCCGTAAGGGTGGCTTAGGCAAAAGTTAGGGCAAACTTGCTAAGTTAAAAACCTAGAAGGGCAGTTTAGAGAAAAATAAAGGCATGAGAAAAGAAAAGAGAGAAAAAAAATAAAAGATTTTCGATGCATAATGAAGAAACAAGAAGTTTTCCAAAAAGGTGTTCATAAATCCAATCAAAATAAGGGGCATGAGCTTGGCTCCATTCTTCAAGAATAGTGGTGATCTTAGTGTCAACATCTCTATGAAAGAAAAATGTCGGGAACTAAGGGGCAGAATGTAGCTCTGGGGGCAATTTGGAGGCAAAATAGTGAGTCCGCACTTAAAGACTGAAGATGAACATTGAAATATAGGAGTCAGCAGAAGAGTTTTGGGTAGAAAAAAGTGAACAATAAGTAACAAATAACAGTTCATCAAAATAGAACAATCATCAGGTCATGGACTTCATCAGCTAGCTGGTCATCTATCAAAGGAACTACATCAGAAGCTTTAGCACCAGAAGTACCAACCTTGAAGCATTCAAGGCTCAAATCTGCAAGTTATTGGCAAAGCATCTCGTTCTTACACTCCGAGCTACAAGCATAACTCTACTCCACAGAAGACCTATTAGGATTATGCATATCATACATAGATGCATACACTTGCATACATCTATTGTGAAGTACTTACTTTCCATGGTAAAGGATTTTTTAGACAAATCAAGATTATACAAATACTTCACTATTAATATTCAAAATTAGTGTTGTAAAGTACATGAAAGTAGTTAGAGTCTGGAGAAGCGAAAATAGAAGGGGCGATACTATCAAGATGACCAGGATACGTAATGGGCCTATCTAACAGGGAGATATCATTGATTGTAGCACTCGCAGAAGTCTCATCTTAGGCAATCTCAAGAGGAATAAACTTCAGGAGATGCACTTGAATGCATTTTTGACAGCCATAAGATTGCTTCAGCAGAGATGAAGCATCGAATTCTTCCTCTCTCAACTCCTAATTTAAAGGTCTAACACACTAGCAATGCAGCTATCGGCTAGAAAAAGGAAAAATGCATTCAATACTTGAGATGAATGCACTCTGAAACTCCTCTTATCATGAAAGAAAGCCCTTAAACTCCTAAACCTTTTTGTAGGGAATGTCAGGGAGGAAAACAAGGCCTTTATTATAACATCAATGGAAATGGTAGCAAGAAAAACTCAACTCTAGGTCACAACCTCAATGGCAAAGTATCAAAGACCCTTATGATTAGAGACATCATCATAATAAAAAAGGGAAGTTTGCAAAAGAACAATGATGCATTCTGACAAAATTTCTTTGTCTGTAAATAAATAGACCAGATTAACTTATGGTATTTTAGTGCAGGTGCACCAAAGAGAATGAAGAAGGAGAAAAGAACCAGTACAACAGTAAGAACATGCAAGAAGGCAAATGCCAATTGCTCATCAAAATATCACCTCGTGTGACAAACGTCTTGATAAATACTCAAGGAAAGTAACAAGACTTTATCCCTTTAGTTTATGCAATAAAGTGCAATGTCCATACTAAAATTCAAAAATTCAAGGTAAATTCATCCAGTTCATGAGATCATGTGTGAAAACTTATCTCATGAACTTTAATCTTAATAGCTCTCTTTTATTAGCTTTGCAGAGTTTAGATGTCTAGTTGACGGCTCCGTGCTGAGAGTTTCGAAACTTTAATCAATCTAATGCTAGCTTTGCACCCAAACGAGGGGAAAATATGTAAAAACAAAATCTATGGACTTGTAGCATAAATTGCTTGGATTTCAAAGTATCATTTCAGTCTTTTTGAATAATAAATGTGCATCCAATCTACTCCAATGCTCAAATTGAGTAAGAGTATAAAATCCCTTAACGGTATCCACGCTAAGTAATACGAGAAAGGTGGGGGAATACTAAAAAGAGAATTGAAATAAGAGCAAGCATTTCTAATCTACTACAATGCTAAAAAATGAGTAAGAGTATCAACATGAATCTTCTGGTGGTATCCACGCTGAGTAATACAAGAATGACGGGGGAATACTAAAAGAGGACCACATTGAAAGCCACTCTATTTACTCTAATGCTCTTTAAGAGTATGAGTATTCGAAGGACCTTTCCAACGGTATCCACGTTGAGTAATATCAGAAAGGTAGGGGAATACTCGGATAAGGAAGAAAGCACATCAATAACTCAAAAACTATTTTGACCCTCGAAATTCGATCGGCTTATGCTCAATTCTTACAAGTTTTGTTTAGCAATTTCTCTCTAAATTTAGGTGTGAAAGTCAGCTCTTCACTTGGTAAAATAATACGCTCTCAGCATAGGGTGGTTAACGATACCTCTAACTTTGCGAATGGTAAATAAATAATAGTCATGAAAATCAAAATTAGTGAGATTTGTTGAATGCACATTTCCTCATGATAAAGTGATGAATTTTCTCATAAAATTTTCAAAATCATATTGCATTTTTATATGATCATCATGCTGAAACTGACTTCAACAAGTTTTCAAATCCAGAAAGAGATACACTGACATATGGAATTAGCATCAGCACTATCAAGTCAATCAAGGTCATCGAGCAATGAAGGCAGCTGATCAAAGTCAATCAGCATAGAAATTCAAAGAAACCAGTCAGCACCAACAAAAAATTCCAGTTGATGTGAAATTCAAAAGGTGATGTCTGTATTTTTTCACACACTGCATTCACTTTGTTATACGCTACGTGGTAGTTATAACTCCGATTCACTCAGTTATACGCTACGTGGTAGCTATAACTCTGATTCACTCAGTTATATGCTGCGTTGTAGCTATAATGTAAATTTGAAGTTCATTTCATTACATGCTACATAGTAGCTGTAACAATATTTTGAATTCACTTTAGCTAGACACTACACAGTAGTTATAGCACAAGTTGCTAGACGCTCCACAGGACCTATAGCACCTTTCACACACTCTTTTGCTAGATGTTCTATAGGAACTATAACACATTTTCAAATCATAAGTTCACTAGACGTTCCACAGGAACTATAGTGTAATTAGCTAGACGTCCCACAGGGAATATCGTTAATTTCTTTAATTCATTTCACTAGACGTCCCATAGGGAATATAGTGCAATCAGCTAGACACTACACAGTAGTGATAGCATCGCAGCTAAACGTCCCATAGGAAATATAGCTAATTTTCAAATAAATATTGTACATCTGAGTATAATGTATTTTCAAATCAACACTATACGTCCAAGTATAATGTATTTTCAAATCAAAATTCGCGAGCAGTTATGGACTGTAGCATCAAAGGTGAGCAACGAAAGGGTTGCAGTTACACGCAAGCAATTATGGACTATAGCATCAAAGGTGAGGAATGAAGGGGTTGCAGCTACAAGCGAGCAATTATGTAATGTAGCATCAAAGGCAAGCAATGAAAAGATTGTAGCTAAATACGAGCAGTTATGGACTGTAGCATCAAAGATGAGCAATGCAAGGATTGTAGCTAATTATGAGCAGTTGTGGACTGTAGCGTTAAAGCGTCAAAAGTGAGCAATGAAAGGGTTGCAGCAGATTAAATTCACTAAGTAATGGAAGGATTGCGGTTAACAAAAAAAATTGCAAGCAATTATGGATTGTAGCGTCAAAGGTAGACAACAAGAGGATTGTAGCTATTTAAAACTTACCAGCAATTATAGATTGCAGCAGCAGCACAAAGCTTACATCATGGAAAGATGAAAATAATGTTGCACGATTCAGTGTTATAGGCAAACACTTTGTAATACGTCAGATAAGTATCCTAACTCCTTACCTTTGAAACTGTGTGCTTATTTGCTTTGTCGCAATTTGTCAAGCAAACATCGACAAATGGGGGCAACTGTAAGCACCCAATTTCGAGATGACTAGAGCGTGGATGCAACAGAGGACTCCGATGATGAAAATACTATAAATAGGTCTTCAATATTTGAAGTTTGAAATCTCAAAAGGTTTAGATGCATTTTCAAGGGGATTTAATTGGTTTTTAAAGGATTTAATTTGTTAGATTTTATTTCTTTTAGGGGTATTCTTGTAATTAAAAGTTAAAAAATTTGAATGAACCGATCAGAATTATGTAATTCCGATTGGAATTACATATTTCCGGTCGAAAATATGTAATTCTAACCAAAATTACACATTTTCGGTTGGAAATGCATAGTTCTAATCAGAATTATGTATTTCTGATCGGAAATACATAATCCTGATTGGGATTATACTGTTCCGATTGCATCCGTCTTTGTTTTTATTTTTCTTTCTAGTAAATAATTTTTTTTTTAAATTTTTGATTGGTGGGATGATGTGATAAATTCTTTTTCTAGGATTTATCTAGATTTTTCTAGAAATAAAAGTCCTATTTAAACCAAAATTTTATCTCTTGTAAAGGAAGAAAACTTATAGGAGAATACATCTTTTTAGCTAGGGTTTTTCTATATAAATCCAACTTAACTGTCCTATGAGGGGGGACCTTTTTTGGAGACGCAACACATACACCTGCTTACACAGAGCACAAAAAATTCTTCTTTTACGTATTGTTTTAAAGGAGTAGTAGGCCTTTTGAGAAGGAAAATTCAACTATTGAAGATTTATTTAAAGTAACGGTGATTCACACCACTCTGAGGAGCAAATCAATACTGCATCCATATCTTATTTTCTACTCCTTTCTATGTTTTATTTCATTTAATTTTTATTATTTGATTTTTTTTAATTCTTAATTTTATTTAGTTACTAATCTTTATTTGTTTTTTTTTTGTGTACTTATGAGGATGGATGAGGTAACATGAACACATGAAGAAAATCTATGGAGAATCCACAAAGGTCCATGGAATGCCATGTGTAAGCATCCAATTTCGGGATGACTGGAGTATGGATGCGAAAGAGGACTCCGATGATGAAAATTTGTTGCAAATAGGTCTCTAGTATTTGAATTTCGGATCCCAAGGCTTGATTGCATTTTTTATGGACTAAATCGAAAAGTCTTTTTTTCTTCAGGGGTATTTTTGTATGGACTCAATTGAAAAGTCTCTTTTTCTTCATGGTCTTTTTGTAATTAAATGTTAAAAAAAATCAAAAATCCAGAATTCATACCGGAATTCCAGATTTCCTATCGGAAACCTAGAATTTCGATCGCGTGAAAATTCATTTTTTGTAAATTTTATTTATTTTTCTTAAATTTAATTGGCTATTATTTGATTTATTTGATAAATATGTAATTGACAAATATGTATTTATCAGATAAATGATAAATAAAAAATTTATTTTGTTTTTTTATCCCGTAATCAAATTAGGGTTATAGGACTGTGTGTATATATACATACTTTTCTTTTCAAAAAAAAAGGAGGAAAAATGGGCAAAAAAAAAGAAAAAAAGGGAGAAAAAAAGAATGAAAAAATAGAGTAGAAGAGAGGACGGAAAAAAAGAAAAAAGAGATGGAAAAACAGAGAGAAAAAGAGGAAAAAAAAGTTTTCTTCTTGGAAAAAAGTTTGTGTGTGAACTTTATTTGAAAAAACTTTTCTTTTTCCTACGGAAATTAACTATTTTCTTTTGGAAAAGCAATCAAAGCCTGGAACCGAGAAGGTCGATACAGCAGATCTATTCAAACGGTGAATCAAACAAAGCCTCTGAGGAGCTAATCAATATTGCATCTTTGTGTTTCATCTCTTTCCTTTTACTTTATTTATTTTCATTTGATTTTTATTATTTGTTTTTTTTTCTTATGTTTATTCTAATCATTTTTTGATTTTTTGTTTTGTTTCTTTGATTATGGTGGTGGAAACATTTTATACCATGGAGGTGGGATTGAATGGATTAAATCCGTGAAGGTCCATAGAATGCCATGGATTAATCCATGACAAAATCACGTAGATTTATTTTCTGTATTTTAGTGGTATTTACATTATGTATTTATTTTTTATTTTTGGGCATGTAACTATTATTATACGTAGGAATTGTAATAGTCTCGTTAGAGGGGAAAATAGTGAAATTTTAATTTTCTGCACTTAAAAATCAATTAGTAAATTAGGTCCATTTGGTAAAACCCTAATTAAAATCAATGGTGACTTTAGATTAATTTAGGTTGTATGTAATTAAATTAGGGTTAGAAATATCACAGAATGTTTGTTTTTTATTTGTTATTTGTTATTTTTATTATTTTGGGCTTGTTTGTTATTTTGATTCGTTTTGGGCCCCAAGCCCACATGTAGGTTTAACTCACTAACAAAATAGGCCTTTAAAATTAAATTTAAGTTTAATTAACTTTAAAATCAACTTAGGCTCATTTAGGTTAATTTATATTTTAGGCCCATTGTTTAGTTAAATAAAATTAATTTAGACTTAGCTTAGCCCATTAATAAAGCCTTCTTCATAATTTGTAGACTTAGGATCATTTCATTTAATTAAAATTAATTAGAATTAAGTCTACTAATTCATTTTTCTTTTAAAATTTAATAGACTTAGGCCCATTTTCTTTAGAATTAAAATAAATAGATTTAGGCTCATTAGTCATCAAAATATAGGCCCACCTTTAGTGTCATTTCACTTGTCAATAAAATATGTAGATTTAGTTAACTTAAAAATCAAATGTTGTTTGGATTTATGGGCGGTACGCTTTGAATGCATTTTTTATATATTTTTTCATAGATTGGTTGCCTTAGGGTTAGATGGATGTTCAATTAGGGTTTAATGAAATTGCATGTAATTAGGGAATAAGATAGTAATTCATAAAATAATTCTAAATGAACGCAAAACTAAAACAAGTTGGTATTCCGTATCCAGAACTCTTAGTTGTGGTGCTAGCTTGTATTAGATAATCAAGCTACCACCACTTTTGTTTTGTCTTAGTTATTACCCTGGGTGGCGACTCCTCATCTCCACGCTATGTCTTTGTGATAGTGGTTAGTGTGTTCCTTAGAGCCCTGAGCTCAAACAGTGTCGCAGTTGTAATAAACTTGGGCACGCGCTAAACCCCGCCGTCTACACCATGGATTTCAATTGTGTATTTAAATTTAGTTTCCTTAGGATTTATTTAATTTTTTTGTTCTTTTCTTGTTTATTTTATTTTATGTTTTTGGGTTTGTTCTTAATTAATTGTTTTGTCATATAGATCATTGTAATAGCCCCGATAGTGGGAATAGTGAAATCATGTATGGATGAATGATTTTATTAATTGGTTAGTAAATTAGGTTTAATTTGGTAAAATTCTAATAAAATCAATGATGACTTTAGATTGCTTTTAGGTTGCATGTTAATTAAATTAAGATTAGATACTATAAAATATATTTTATTATTTTCTTCATTGGCTTGTTTATTATCTTGTTTATTTTTATTTTGCTTTATTTATTTTATATGATTTGCATGTTCTTTTATTTTTTTCTTTTTTAGGTTTTAGGTTAATTAACTAGATTCACCTAATCATTAAATAGGCTTAATAATTTAATTAGGTTTTAGGTTAATTACTTAAATGAAGTTTAGACTCATAATTAATTATATTTTAGGTTAGAGATAACTTAGGTCTACCTAGTTAATTTAGACATAGGCCCACTTTAGTTAATAAAACTAATTTAGACTTAGCTTGTGAGCTAATCTCTTTTTCATAATATGTAGAATTAAAGCCATATAGATTTAAAACTTGTAGATTTAGGCCCACTAATTTAAGCTTTCATAATTTGTAAATTTAGGCCTATTTTAGAAATAAAATAAATAGACTTAGGATCATTTAAATAAAATTGAGTAGGAATTAGGCCTATTAGCTTTAGGTTCATTTGTAAATTAAAATATGTAAATTTAGCTTACTTTAATTAAAAATATGTAGATTAAACTAACCTAGGGTTGGTGTGCTTTGTATGAATACATTTCTTATATGCTTTTTCATTATTGGTTGCCTTTGGGATTAATGGATGTTTAATTAGGGTTTATATGAAATTACATATAATTAGAGGATAAGATAATAATTCATAAACTAATTTTAAATGAACACAAGACTAAAATAAGTTGGTATTCCGTATCTAGAACTCCTGGTTGTGGTGCTAGCTTGTATTAGAGAATCGAGTTACCGCCACCTTCGATTTGTCCCAGTTATTACCTTGGGTGGCGAGTCCTCATCTCCACGCTATGCTTTTGTAACAGTGGTTAGTGTGTTCCCTAGAGCATTGAACTCAAACAGTGTCGCGGTTCCAATAAACTTGGACGCATGCTAAACCCCGCCATCTATAAAGCCTATAAGTAAGCAAAATAATCAGAGAGAAAGCATACCTGTAAGCAATACAAAAGAAGATAAACCAATTTCCATTCTCGCTGCAAATCTGGGTAATTCTCCTTCATCAATCAGAGGTCTAGGCTGCGCACAACAGCTCGTCACCATCACCAAGCCGCGTACAGCAGCTGTCTCCTCCACACCTGATGACTCTACATCTTCGCCCAGCGCATCTGATCCATTTTCCAAGTTGCGCTATCGCGTTACAAGTAGCGACACTGCTTGCCTTCTGGTTGTCGATCATCATGAACATCAAGCGGATCCACTGATTTTATTTTTTCAGTCTTTTTATTGCATGTGGGTGCCGACCAGAGGCTGAGGAAGAAGAACATGTGAAGAAGATTTTTTTTTCTTTGATTCCGCTCAAAGAATGAGAGAGCCACAGGTTGTAATTTTTTTTTATTTCTATCATTTTTTTCTATCTTGTAAAGTTGTAATCAAAAGTTTTATCTTTGATTTTTCAAAAAAAAAAAAGGAGTTAATCTTTGAGGTGGCATAAGGAGTGGTGGGCCATAAGTCCAACACATAAGTTTTTAACATCTATTTGGACCTCCGTTTGGGTGAGGCTCAAATTGAGATGATTTTGTAAAAAAAAGTTCTGAATGGGAAAAAAAAATATTAGAATATAATCCAGACTTTAGCTAAAAATTGAGGGTCCAATTTGGACTGGACCTTTGGCCATTTTTTGTTTGTAGATTTTTCTAACAAATTAAAGTGAATGTAAGCCATATTGTATTTGTTAACAATTTGAAATATATTATATTAATTCATCAGAAAAATACTAATGTGGGATTAATGCAGGAATAACTCATATTTTACCCCTATGCTTTTATTTGTATGGATTGAATTCTTACACTTTTATTTTTTTTCTTGATTTACTCCCTTCACGTTTAGTTTTGTTGACATTAACCCGTTATACTTTTATTTTTGTGAACATTAAGTCCTTTTACTTTTATTTTAGCAAGATTAACCCATTCAACAAATATAATTCTAAAATTTTCTTCAACTATGTTATAATTTAATTACTTATATTTTATTTTTAATATAAAGATTATAAAAATACTATTAAATGCCAAATACTCTTATGAAAATTAATTATAATTATTGGTTAACAAAAAATTTATCTAATATTATAAAAATAAAACCTTAAGCAATATTCTACAAATTTTGTTTTAGCTTATTCTCAATAAATAATTTAATAGAATTTTTGTTAGATAAAATTTTTGTAAGATACTAAATAAATTTAGTAGAATTTTACTTAATTTTTATTTTTATAATATTAGATACAATTTTTGTTAACTAATAACTTATAATTACATAATTTACATTTAATTTATATAAGAGTATTTGGCGTTTAGTAATATTTTTATAATTTTTATATTTAAAATAAAATATAAATAATTACATTATAATATAGTTGATGAAAATTTTTAGAATTATATTTATTGAAAGGATTAATAAAAGTACAAGAGTTTAATGTGAATAAAAATAAAAATGTAAAAATTAAATTTATAAAAATAAAAGTTAAAGAATAAATTGAAAAAAAAAGTATAAGAGGTAAAATATAAGTTTCTCACATAACGTGGAGTTAATGCGATGATAAATAAATTGATATGACATCTCCTTTTTCTATTTTATATATTATTTAACAAATGATGTAAAGATAATATATGTGAAATTTATGCATCTTAATTCTTTATAAAAGAAACAGATATAAAATGTTATTGATATATAAACAAATTAGCAGTGCTCTACTTTTAAAATATTCCCTACATTTAGATATATATTATTCTGTAATTTTATTAGACAGCTTGTAATATTACTGCACTATATGTGTTTTAGATTATTAAATTTAAAAAAAAAATTCAAATATTGTTTAAATGAGGCATCATGCTAAATTTCAGGGATGTGGCTGTAAGTTTCCCCATGACCAGCTGTAGAATCTTCTTTTGTTTTTTTAGTCAAGATAAGAGATATTGGTCACGTGTCATTAGGGCCTAAACAATTAATCGAAGTTTCCATTAAATTAAGTAGGCTTATGTGGGAAGAGAAAATTCCTTAGTCAGAATAGCAGAATTTTTGTGTCAAAAAAAAAAAAAAAAGAATAGCAGAATTTTCAATGAAATTCATATGTGTGTGTTAATTAATTAATGTTTCCCTCTTATTTTACTTATTTTCTAATATTTAAATATTATATTTTCATAATATTATACTATGGACCTCTTTTATCTATAATTCCATTAAAAATAACGTTTATTATTTACAAGGTAACAATTATATTTTTCATAATAAATAAAATAAAATAAAATAAAAAAGAGAAATAATAAATAAATCTCTCTAAATATATTTGTTTACTTTATGTCTGTTTGATTAGAGATGTGATGATTCGTCAGAGTAAGACATATTAGAAGAAGAGCAGTTCAATTCTCCCCCCTTACCTTACCCTATAGATTAAAAAAAAATTCCCACCAATTTAATAAATTATAGACGTAGTCCTTTTATTTTTGAGTGAATTGATGTGTGAAAGTGCAAGGAAATTTAATTGATTGACAAGAAATCATTGACCATAACCAAAAGAAAAAAAGGCAAAAAAAAAAAAAAAATTATATATATATATATACACACAAAGTATAAATTTCAATCATTTTCAATTATGACTTGTTTTTCAAATAAGAATTGAGAGTTTGGAAATCAACTAGGAAGCTTCATTTGACAACTATGTATATGTATATGTATATGGTGAATTCAAGTTTCAATCAAGTTCAACCCTAGTAACTGTTGGTTCCTTTGATTATTTGATTAAAAGCATTGAATATTAGTTTAATTACTTTTCAAAATACCAATTAAGACAAAACACATAATGGTAGTTCCTTTAATGATATTATTTTCTCCTTTCTTGTCCAATGCAATACCACTTTACAGCACTATATAAGCACTAATTAGCTACTTAACAGTAATGTGAAGTATTAAATAAGATATTTACTGATTCAAAATGTATAATGTTATTTGCAATTCGAATATGAAATTATATGTTTAATTTAAAATGATCAGGAATAATGATTTATTTATTTATTTATAAAGTGAAAAAAATAAAAATATATACTTCCAATATAGTATTAAAATGAAATTATCTTTCAAAATTTTGACAGTTGAAATTAATGTTTGGATAAAAGTGAAATATGCATGGAAAAGCTCTTGCAAAGCTTCTAGAGAGCAAGAGCTTGACTTCATATTTTTGGTGGAGTAGAGAAGGAGCACAGAAGGAGGGAGTTGGGGACAATGGATGTTGAAATGACCAAAAGAAAAAAACATAAAAATAGTTCCACAATTGGGGTCTATTTGCTTGTTTTTGTTTTTTTGTTGGACTTGACACATCCTCCAAGCAAGTCCTTTCCACGAATTTATTCTTCAACTTCCATCCATGTTATATATATATATATATAATCTAGGGTCCCTCAGTGCGAAGGGTTAGGCAGATAGTACGGGCTCTCTGACTTCCAGCTACTGATCGATGAGTCTGTAATGTATTTAATTTGGGGTAATTTTTTATTGAAATCCGACGACATAAAATATGTTCGTTATATCCTTCATGACTCGTTTAGAAATATATATCATTTTTATAGGTATTGTTTTGATATTTAAAATTATTAAATAATTTTGATAATATTTTAAATTTAAATAATAACATATATTATATATGTTAAATTTTAGAATGCGTGAATTTAAGATTAAAAAAGTTTAAGTTAGTTCAATTTTAATAATATTTTAATTTGAATATATTATTGTAATAATTTGACTAATTAAAATTTCAAAAGTATTTAATTGAATAATTCAAAGTAGTTAGGTACTCAGCTTTATTTGAAAAAAGTAAATTATCTTTAATCTATCTATATATTTGTAAAAAATATACACAAAACATATATCAATATCAA
>CATIWM010529119.1:0-13114 GCA_949671775.1 Mallotus repandus | reverse complement strand
CACCCTTTTGCCATATAAAAACATTTTCTTCCTTTTTTTTCCTCCTTCCTTTCTTTTTCTTTTTTTTTTCTTTCTTTCTCTTTTCCTTTTTTCTTTCTTTCTCTTTTCCTTTTTCTACACGTTTTCTCCTTCTTAAGCATGGTTGATGAGAGAATGTCACCTCTGCCTCCTTGGGACCCTGTTTCTCTTATCCTTCCTCCTCCGCGTAGCCATGGATTCACGAAGGGTGACACAATCCCCATTTTGGTAGATTTGAAGAATCACATTTGTTCTCTGGCTTCGGGAGAGTTTAGTATTCAAAACCCCTCATTTTTCCTGCAAATTAGACTAGGTTATAGTACATTTATGTTTATCTATCAATTAGGATCAGAAATAGGATCAAATTAGGTGAATATTTATGAAAATTGAGAAAATCCGCGAAGAGCACGTAGTTCTTCGCACCGAAGAGGCATCACCTCCTCATGGAGATGATCTCCTCCTCATGGAGATGACGTCTCTTAGCGAAAAAGCAATCCCATCCTCTATCAAAAGGATGTGTCGCCTCTTGGCCAAAAGGCATCATCCCTTAGCAAAAAGGCATCGACTCTTAGCAAAAAGGCGTCGCCTCTTCACCAGAAGAGGTTTCTTCTATTTTTATTTTTTAATTTTTGACTTATCACTAAAATCCAGAAATATTTAAATAACACAAAACTGATTCTACTCCCTGGTTCTTTCTTGCAGCATGACGTGCACACATTCAAGGGCGCCGAAAACTTTCATAGAGCTCGAATCTTCTATAATAAGCTCACAGATGACTAGCAGGACAGGATCCAGGACACTGGGTTTGAGGATTTCATTTTATTCTGCTAGAGGAGCAGGGGAAGACAAATTACCAGGCTCTTCACGCCCTGATGGAGAGATGGCTAGACACGACTCACACTTTCCATCTCCCATTCAAAGAGTTAACTCTGGATCCAGTTTCTTTTGCTGCTATTACCAGGATTGCATGTGCCAGGAACCCCGTTCCCTTTGATACGAGCCTGTATCGGATGAGTCTAGAGATAATTACCTACATTGAGCGTCTCCTTGGTGTGATTCCTGATATAAAGGGGACTCACACAATTAAACTAGATTTTATCTAGAGTTTTTACACCTGGGAGAGAGCTGCAGCAATGACCAGTCCTCAAAAGATCGACCAGGTGGTGTGGGCGTTCTTGATTTACCTCCTTGGCACTACACTTTTTGCTGACATGGCTAGTTCCTTGGACATGATGTTCTTTGTGCCACTCCAGGACTTGGATTTAGTGGCCACCTATGACTGGGGCAGCTGTTCTCTAGCATACCTATATAGAAGCATGGATGAGGTAATGCATGGAGCGAAGAGCTTCTACGGGTTTTGGCATGCTACTCTAGTATTTCCTTTTCCTTCCTGATTTATTTTGTAAATCTTGTCACCATTCATTGACAATTCTCCTTTGCAGGTTTGGGGATTAGAGTTGGAGCTGATTGTCAGGATATTCTATGTAGCAGATCATCTTCTAACCATAGGGAGGTAGGGTGCCAGCCGTGTACTGAAGAGGCACCTGGGTCAAGTGCACGTTCATCAAGAGCACCTAAACTCCTTGACTCTTGAAGTGGTACCTAAAAAAATAAAAAAAATTCTTTTAGTATTCTTTTAATTTTATTCACTTACCTATTAAACTATTACAGGTACGGAATGATCCATGGGGACCAGAGAACTGGTGGAATCCCAAGATGGTTCGCTCTAAACCACTATCCCTGCGGAGAGTCCTACTTCAGGGCCCTAGTTGTCAAGTGTGGTATCTCGGTGAGAGAGTGTACAATTGGAATGGCAGGCCCCAAGTACAACGTGTTCCTAAGTCTCCTCCCAGACACCTTTTATGGACGCATGAGTTGAAGGGTGAGGAGTTTGATCGAGTTGTCGCTGGAGAGTCGGCTACGAATCATACTGTGTGGGTGAAGAGCCGGTATCTAGATTTTTTTTGGACCCACCTCTTGCAGCGAGTCCTCCTGGACGTTGGCTCTACCTCTCAGGTATATGGTTGATTCTTTGATCACATTTCTCAAATCATCATGTTCTAATGTGATTCTTTAATTTCAGGTTAGGGCTACTGGACCTGCATTACATGCTGGAGCCCTGACTTGGGAGAGAACACCGAATAGACCTCACCCAGATCAGGGTGGAGAGGGCACCTCGACTGGAGCAGAGCAGCCTAGACCTCCCACTGCATCTATTTCTGACATAGTGGCCAGTAATCTCATGCACACTCCAGATTCTTTGGTTCGATGTTGGGTCCCTCCAGGAGAGTTATCACGCCAGTTCCTGACTCTAGATGAGGATCTAACAACTACTTGCATTCTGAGTGGTGTCACTCATGTAAGTTTCCTTTTTAGTCCTGTTTTCTCAATTATTCTCAATACTTTTGTAAGTACTAATTAGCTTATCAAATATGCAAATTCCTTTGGAGCAAGGTCAGTACATGTATCGATTGATTGAGGCCTAGAGGGATTACATGTTGGGCATTATGCAACAATGGAGTGCAAATATTCTTCATACCCTTCATGTATGCATGCTTGAGTGATTTACTTACCTTTTGTTGGCTTGAACAGGATCAGAATGAGGCGAGTCGGGAGAGGATTATCAACCACAAGCGTCAGATCGAGGTGCTCCAGATTAATGAGGATGATGATGAGGATGCCGAGAAGGGAGGTGAGGCCGCAGAAGGCAAGGATTCTGAGGGCACAGATTCAGATGCCCATTAGGCTAAAAGCCCCTTTTTTAATTGTTGAGAACAACACATCTGTTAATTCTGAAGTTTAGGAATTCTTTTTTCTGTTTACTTTTTTGTTTCATTTTGCTCAGATATAATATTTTAAAATTAATTTAGTTCAATGAATCCTAATTTCAAAGAAATTTGATGTGCTTGATTGCATGAATTATTATACAGCTAAAATCCTACATTTGTAATTGAAACTATGCAATTTTCCATAAAAATTCCCCCTGTTCTCTAGTGGAGAGGCGATCATCTCTTTTAAAAGGGTGTCGCCTCTTCAATCTCTACTTAAGAGTGATCGCCTCTTTGCAATAAGGCGTCACCTCCTTGAGGAGGCGATCGCCTCTTTAGCAATTCTGCAGAAGCTTTTAAATCCCTAGTTTTTTCTAAAAAACCCAAATTTCAGCTTCGCCGTTTTCTCTCCTTTTTTTTCTTTGAAACACACTCTAAACCTCCCAAAATGACCGAGTGAAGCTTGAAACTACTGCAGGCAATTCTTAAAAGCTTGGATGGCGAATCATGGTCTAAATTAGAGCCATTTCATCCATCTGTCTTCTGATCTCTACATGCTAGGAAGATCAATTTCTCATTTATTCATGTTCTTGCTCAATTTTGGAATCCCTAGAAACATGTCTTTAGGTTCAACACTGTGCAGCTATGCTCCCTACCAGAGGAGTTTGAGGCTATCTTAAGCTCCCCACTGAATTCTGCTCATCAGATCACAATTCCTTCACTTAATACCCCAGATTTGCACTGTATGTAGTATCAAATGGCCTGAATGTTCAACTTTCCACCTCAGTATTCACTTCGCCATATCTTTAACAATGAGATCCTGATAGACTCTCTTCTAGAAATGATAATGGCAGTGGACAATAAGGAACTATATTGGCCTTGAATGTTGGCCTTTTCCATGTATGCTCAGTTTTTGCTTGTTTTTGCTTCTGGTAACGGCGATTCCAAGATTCTACATATTTTGGACTAGACAATTTTTCCAATACCAGGCGCTTCTTTGGAAGCCCTCTGTTATTAGAGGTTTATAATCTGCACAGGCATAGTTTCAAGAGAAATTGAGGCTACTCGAACCTCCTAGAGATATCACACATTACAAAGCAAAGCATTGTCGCACTCGAAGACTCCACCCTATTCCACCAGATGTTCGAAGTTGGTTATCCACTTTCCTTAATACTCTGATCCAATGGATGTGCCCATGGTGGAGGTTACAGCATGTGACCATTCAATCTTACATTTACTCTGTTCCTTTAGCTGACCTTTATTTTGCCACCTTCTACAATTCAGCTTGACTTTACAGGCAGTATGGACAGAAGCAATTAATTCCTGAGCTTGTATATAAGTTTGAGCCAGGGCCTCTCACCAAGAATTTTCTAGATAATTTGGCTGCCAACTTGCCTCAGAGGACCATTTAAAGGTATATTGACTAAAACAAAGATCAGTAAATTGACGACCATTATAAGGCATGGGTTTAATTGCAACAAAAATAAAAGGATTAATTTGTTATTAACAGAAGAATGAGGGTGTTACAGGCATCGATTGCCCAGGGGGTTCAAAAGAGAATAAGACAGAATTAGCTTATGTAATTTAACATTTATCGCTTTTTGTTGAATGGAATTTCCTTTTTAGTTAAACAATGTGTAATAAGCATTTAATTCAACATTCAATAATAATGAAGGCAATCCATTCCATTTAATATGAGCACAAAGCGACTATACATTTTTGCTTCTTACATATCTCTTATCGCTAATTGACTTGCCCTTGCAAGTTTCCCAATTAACTATTTTTTTGCTCTCTCTCTCTCTCTCCTTTTACATATCCTTAATTTTTGCCTGGATCACCTCTTTTGAGGTTTTCAATCCAACAGAACTTTTTAATTTTTCTTTCTTTTAAGTCTCTAATTTTTGCCTAGGCAGCCTCTTTTGAGGTTTTCTCCCTAGCGAGACTTTACAGAAAATATTTCTTCAACTTTTCTAGTTTAATGGGCTCTCTGAACTCATTCCCTTCCAAGTCGGATATAATAGCGGCACCCTTAGAGAATAGATTCTTGATCAAATACAGACCTTCCCAATTCAGCTTAAACTTTCCCCGTGGATTCGTCATAATTGGCCTAGTTAGCTTTAAGACCAAATCACCCTCTTTAACCTTCCCTAGCTTAATCTTTTTGTTGTCAGCCCCAGCAATTCTTTTCTGATATAACTGCAAGTGATACATGGCCTTTATTCTTTTCTCGTCTAACAGTGTCAGTTATGCGAGCTGACTTTCTACCCATTGATACTCAGTGCTTTTAGATTCTAAGAGAACCCTTAGTGACTGAATTTCCACCTCCACTGGAAATACTGCTTCGTATCCATACACCATAGAATACAGAGTAGCTCTGATCGAAGTCCTAACAGTGGTTCTATATCCCCATAGTGTAAATTGCAGGTAATAGGCCCAATCTTCATAATTCTCTAGTGTTTTGGCCAAAATTCTCTTCACATTCTTATTTGCAGCTTCTACAGCCCCATTAGCTTGTGGTCGATATGGAAAAGACTTATGATGTTCAATTTTATATTCCTCCAACAAAGTAGCGGTCTCAGCTCTAAATTGAACACTATTGTCAAAGACTATTGGATGTGGCAACCTGTATCAGTAGATTATATCCTTCTCTATAAATCTTGCCATTTGTTTTGACTCAACCGTGGTGAATGATTCCGCTTTGACCCACTTAGAAAAGTAATCGATTGCTACCACAATGTACCAATGCCCATTGGACGCTTTTGGCCTCACTTCCCCTATGATATCGATTCCACAAGCTACGAACGGCCAAGGAGAAATCAACCCTTGAAGTTTCATAGAAGGAAAATGGCTTACATCACCATATACTAGATAGTTATGGCATTTCTTTACATATTTCACACAATCTGCTTCTATAGTTAGCTAGAAATAACCTTGATGAGTTATTTTCTTAGCTAAAACTATCCCGTTCATCTGAGGTGTACTCCTATCGGCATCCTTTTGTACAATATCCCATAATGGCTGATGAACTGCCGGGATAGCATTCTCAGGGACATCCTTTCCTTTCTGTCAGCTTCATCAGGGAATCATCCCATTTTTAGATACTGTTGCAAATTCAGAAACCAGGGTTTCTCTGTGGGGTAAATTGGCATTATCTTGATCTCTTCATGACATGGAGTTTGAGATTTTATCGAAATAAGAGGTTTAATTGTGTTTATTTCTCTCCTTCTCATGTTGAAGCCAAAGTGGCTAAGGCGTCTACCATCTAATTTTCTTCTCGTGGCAAATGTACAACCTTGCACTGAGCGAAGGATAACAAAATAGTAATCGCATAATCCCAATACAATTTTACCTTGTCTTCTTTGACTTTCCATTGCCTGGAGATCTACTTTACCACTAACATCGAGTCTCCATATATCATGATCTCATTTTCTCCCATGCTTTGGAGAGCTTCCAAACCATGAAAGCAGGCCTCATACTCTGCTTGATTGTTGGTGACCTTAAATTCCAATCTTTTTGCCATTGGGATTATTTCCCCTTCTGGTGAGATTAGAATTACACCTATACCTGCTCTCTTGCTATTGACGGCCCCATCGAAGTACATTTTCCATGTCTGGATTTCAACTACCCCTAAGTGTTTATCTGAAAACTCTAACTCCCATTCCTATCCGTCATCCACTGGATTTTGAGCCAAGAAATCTGCCACCACCCTTCCTTTCACCACTTTCTTTGCCACATAATCTATGTCAAATTATGTAAGCAAAACCAAGCATCTGGCCAATTTTCCTGTGAGTGACGGAGTTTGCTGGAGGTATCTAAGTGGACATAGTTTGAAACTACTTGGACCCTGTAGTATTGGAAGTAATGTTAAAGCCTCTTGGTCGCCCAAATCACTACTAGACATGTCTTCTCTACGAGACTGTAGTTAGACTCGTATGGTAGAAGCTTCTTGCTCAAGTAATAGATTGTATGCTTAACTTTTCCGTCACCTTCTTGAGCTAACATTGCGCCTATTGCCTCTCTCTCGATGGCAAGGTAGAGAATCAACACTTTAGTCTGTCTTAATGGCAGCGAAATTGAAGGATTCATCAAATAATTCTTGATAGCTTCGAAATGTTGTTGACACTAATCATCCCAGTCGATTGGTTGACTCTTCCTTAAGAGCTTGAAGATGGGTTCACATAGAGTGGTAAGCTTAGCTATGAATCTACTGATGTATAGCAGTCATCCAATGAACCCTCGAACCTCTTTCTCGTTCCTTGGTGCAGACATTTCTTTAATTGCTCTAACCTTGTCGGGATCCACCATTATGCCTTTCTGGCTGATAATATGTCCTAACAACTTCCCATATGTTGCTCCAAAAACATACTTCTTCAGATTAAGCCTGAGGTTATATTTTTCTACTCTGGCTAGGAACTTGTCAAGAGCTTCAAAATGTCCTTCCCGCATTGGAGACTTCACCATCATGTCATCCACATATATCTTAATTTCCTTGTGGACCATGTCGTGTATTAATGTAGTAGCCATCCTCTGATAAGTGGCTCATGCATTCTTCAAACCAAATGGCATGACTAAATAGCAATAGAAGCCTGATTCAGTGGTGAATGAAGTCTTCAACTTGTCTATCACTGCCATCATGATCTAATTATATCCCGAGAAACCGTCTATGAAAGAGTACATGGCGCTGGAAGTCGCGCTATCAACTAAGGTGTTAAAATATAGTAAGGGAAAATCGTCCTTTGGGCAGGCCTTGTTCAAATCCCTACAATCCACACATATTCTAACCCTTCCATCTTTGTTTGGAATGCGGATAATGTTAGCCAACCACTGGGTATTATCGACCACCTCTAAAAATTTTACTTTTAGCTGCTTTTCCACCTCTTCCTTAATCAGGAGAGCCCATTCCGACCTTAGTCTTCTCTTCTTTTATTTTACCAGTGTGACATGAGAATACATGAGGATTCTGTGCTCTACAATCTCTCTGTCAATCATGGGCATATCCTCATAACCCCAAGCGAATACTTTTTGTCTTCTTTTTAATGTTTCTTTTATTTTTTCTCTCTCCTCATGAGTTAAGTCAGAAGTAAAAAGTATATTTTTAGGATTATCGCATGTGCCTAAATTAAATGATTCGGTTTGCACTAAATTAATATCGACCATATGCATGAAATGATCATCACATATAGTATAACCATTAGGAAGAACATCGCACAAATAAGCAAAGTTAGATTTTATTACATTAATTTTAGAAAAGAAAACATTGTCAGGTTCAAATAGGTTATAAAGAGAAATGTCAATATCATCATAGAAAACATCCATGATGGAATCCAACACATAGGATTCAAAGTCACGTTCCTTCTCCTGGTCCACAGCATCCTTTGAGTCCGTTGCAGGGACATACTCCTCGGGTTCCAGAAACAGCACCAATTCTTCTACCACTGGCTCCTCTATAGTAACTTTTCTAGTCATGTACACCTATTCAGCAAAAATTTCAAAATTGGGGACTAGCTTTTTCAGCAACTATTAATGGCTCAAGAGCTCCTTGGTATGGATAACTGGCACCTTCTCCCTCAAAAGTCTCCCATAATCCCTTCTTCTTTTCAGGCTTAGCCTTAGACTTCCCAGTCTCTTGATAGCCTAACCCATGCTTTAAAATAGGGACCTTAGGGTTAACAAAACTCAACGAACCCTGCTGATTTTTCCCCAGTCCTAGTCCGGGCATAAAATTCATGCTCTTCATCATACTGACTATCATAAAATTCATGTTCTTCATCATACTGACTATCTTCAGGTTCAACTCATCTTTATAGATTATACGGACCTTGAAACTTGGACTAATTGGAATCTCATTGGGAGCTAACTTAAGAGTAGCAACGGCGGCTTTAGTCTCTGCTGAAATGGTTACAACCTTCCCTTCAAGTGGAAACTTGATTTTCTGGAGAACAGTCAAAGGAACTCTCCCAGAGGATGAAACCATGGCCTCCCTAATAGAATAGCAAACGTGACAAGGATGTCCAGCACATGTAAATTGACCCAAGCTTCAATAGCTCCTGTCTTGACAAGAGCTCTAAAGGTTCCCACTACAGGCCTTTTTGTATCATCGTAGGCCTTAATGACCACCTCGGATGGCTTGAGATCAGCTTTAGTTAATCCTAGCTTTGATAGAATCTTTAAGGGACACACATTGATGGTGGATCCATTATCCACCGTCACATAGCAATTTAATTTTCCTTTGATTTTTGCCTTAATAAATAAGGCCTTGTGGTAGTCCCTCCCCTCTAATGGTAGATCTTCATCTATAAACATTACTGCTCTAGGAGGGCTTTCTATCAATGAACAGACCATCTATTTGGGAGTGTGGTTTGATGGAATCCTTTTACCATCTAAAGCCAAAATTAGTGCCTCCTTATGGGCTTTAGAGTTCATGGGCAACTCCCAAACACTAGCAAGAGTTGTTTTGTCTCTTCTGGCTTCATCGACTTTCTCTTTCTCTGACTTTTCTGGTTCTTCTTCCACTTTATTTAATTCTTCTTTTGAGTCTATTTGCTTTTCTTCAGACTCAACAGACTTCATTTCTCCCTCCTTTTCCTCAAGTTTTTCAACTAGTGGAACTTGTTTTCTTCCCTCATTCTTCCACAAATCAAGAGCTCCGCCCTCTTTATCATCAGAGCTCCATATGTCGTGGATATTTACTTTAACCTCAACAAGTTATTTTCTCAAACTTAGGCATTTTGGTTCAAGTTTTAGTGATGCGGGTGTGGAATCAACAAAGGAGTTCAAGATTGGTCCTCAGTTAAACCGATGTTTATCATGAGTATGGATTGATTTGGTAGTGGCATATTTCTGTAAATGGGTAAGGGGTTATTTCTAGTGTTTGGTTTTCTATTTTTGGGATCAGTGATTTTACATGAGTCAATCAGATCTTGGATTTTATGTTTCAAAAAAGTGCAACCATCGGTGTCGTGTCCAATATTCTGGTGGTATTTGCAATATAGTTTCGGGCCAGCATTGGGCAATGGTGGTCTTTGTGGTAAAGATCATAGCAAGTTGTTCTCGATTAGTTTCTCTAATACTTTGGAGAGAGGTCTCCCTAGATTAGAAAATCTTCTAGGTTGTTGAATAACATTGATTTGAACGTTACTATATGAACCTATCCCAATGCTAGATCCGGTTCCTTCTCTACCAGAGGGTCTCCCGGTGAAAAATTTCATATCTTGTGCCAAATCCGACTCTTTTTGTACCCCAAACTTACGTAGTTCTTTGAATTTTCTGATCCCTAAGTCTCTGAACTTTCTAGAAAGTATCGAAACACAACCCTCTATCACTATTGTGAACTAATCTGATTCTACTGGCATGTACTTTATTTGAGATAACTTCCCTCTCCATCTTGTTAGATACTCAGCAAAGAACTCGTTGAACTTCTGCTTTGTGTTCTGTAGATCTCTTAGAGAGACCTCCATTGGAGCATTCAGACTGTATTGCTTGATGAATGCAGCATAAAGATCTTTCCAATTACTTTGCATTGATGGCTCTAAGGTGTAATACTAATGAATTAGAGCACCTTCCAAAGACAAAGGGAATTACCTGACAATTTGAGCATTTTTCAGCTTTGTTGCACTCATGTATATCACATATTGTTTCAAACGTAAGTGAGGATCATCAGTCCCTACGTACTTCTTCATCTCAGGGAACTTGAATTTTCGTGGCAGAGGATCATCGCCTTTGTACAAATCTAGATTAGTATAGTCAAGGGGAGCATCTATCCCTTTTTCTTTCATCAGTATCTGTATTTGAGCCATGGTTTTGACAAGGACTTTATCCCAATCTAGCTTCTCTACATTTTTCGAGGCGTCTATCCTTGGTCAGATTACAAGTTCGGCCAATAGATTTTTTCGATCATCTTCTATTTCTTACCTCCTCGGATTTTCAGCTTCAAGATCAAATAGGCGAGGTTGAGGTGGTGGCGGTTCTCATCTATCCTATCTTCTCATTTTTGCCATCATTTCTCGCATAATAGCTTTGGTTTGTTCAACCATTTCTACTTTAAACTATTCTGGATCAAAACTCGGTGATGTTGTTTCTTTCTACATTCTGACTTAATGACTTATGTTGGAGCAAGTTCAAGTAGATGACTGGTTTGAATCTATATTTGCAATCACCATAGGTTAGAAACATGCATGGCGTGTATGCATGATATGTAGGTTTACTTAATTATTTTAGAAGGAAAATAATCACTTACTCACATATAACACGTAACAAGACAAAGCTCTTTAAGTGGTATCTCTGTCCTTATTTCTCCCACAAGCGCATTCAATGGCAAGTTTCTTGTCCTAGGATTGTTGGCCTAGTTTTGATTATCAATAGGGGACATCAAAACCCACGAATGTAACAAATCTCTTAAGACAAAGCAGACAAGTAGCAATTCTTTGTAATAAAACCAAAGTCCATGTTTCATGGGCCGGAATGGGCATAAAAGGCCTATATTGGCATGGACCATGTACAGATGGGCCACGGTAGGCATAAAAAGCCCAACTTGATGTAATCCATTTGTAATGGGCTTGGAGTTTATTGTAAAAATTGCTATATGGCATAAAACGCATGTAGTTGGAAAAAACCTTAATGGATGTTGCTAAGTCATTACATGAGTTGAGTCAAGGGTAATAAGCTACGGCTCCCACAGCTATATACATCCATTTGCATCTCCCCACTCAAGGGTTCGTGCGACGGGGATAGTACTTGCCATGAGTGACAATAATCGAATACTTCACCACTAGGTTTGAGTGAAATACAGGCAGCGAAGCAAAGACTATTGTCGAGTTATTTGGGACTTGAGTGCTCAATGTGTGAAATGTGTAGTGAATGCAGTACAATGTAAAGTAAATAAGGAAATAACCAAGGATTAGAAATTAAAAAAACATAGGAATCAGTTTCTCTATCCTCAATGGAGTCGCCACTGTAGGCGGCGGAGTCTAGAGAGCGCCCAAATGTTGGCGACCACGGCACTATACAAGCTCAGGGCCTGCTAGGAAATACAAAATGGGCTTGGGGCCCATGTTGGAGATGGACTCACTACCTGAATAAAAACCGGGACACACTTTACAACAACTAGATTCCACGGAGGTACCCAGAAGCCGTCATCAGATATTTGGTTCGAAAACTGGGTATGGGCTTTTGAATGCCCACCCAACCTTGTTGTTGGCCTCCGTGTGTGTTTTGTATTTTATTACCTTTGATTATTTGATTATTTCCTTATTATTGGTTGATTGCAATCATTTACAATTTTATGTTTATATTTAAATTTTCATATTAGTCCCATTTACATGCTTATTACCTCAACAATCAAGGCAAATACTAATAAATTTACAATCATACATTCAAAACAAATGGGGAAAGGATTAGGGATTAAATCGCTTTATACAATTATAATGATAATGAATTCAAATAAAACCTCTCAAGAACTAATTAACTCACTAATTACTTAGTGAGTGAAAATCACAAAGGGACCTACATCAAACACGAGTTAGTTTCATCTCAAAATAAACAGCTTTATACAAAAGAGGGCTAATAAATTTACATGAACTAGGAATAAGTATTCATTTAAACATGGTTTATTTATTTAAACATATATAACAATATAACAGTCACATGCAATACTAAAGATGTTAAGCAGCATGTTTGTATCAAATACTGAAAATATACCAAAAGGATACTAAAACAAAGCAGAATCCTACTGGATTCTGGTGAGGAGATGACCATCTCCTGGGAAGAGGCGTCGCCTCTTGGATCCCTATTTAGGAGGCGATCGCCTCTTGGCTAAGGGGCGACATCTCTTTAAAGGGACGTCGCCTCTTAACCAGGAACACTACAATTCACATGTTACTTGAATTCTAAGTAAATCAGATTTCATGCAACTTATACGTAAATCTACTTCTAATACATCAATATTTCACAATAATCATGCTCTCATATGACACTTAACACATCAAAAACCCAAAAATATGTGATCAAAACTAAGAAATTGAGTTTTTATAGGAACAAGAATTTAGAAAGCTTAAAATAACAATTCTTACTCAATGAACTAGATATGATGCTCCTAACTGAGCCCTCAGAGCTTAGTTTGTATGTTTTTGTACTTTGAATGTAAGAGAGCTTCCTCTTCCTTCAAGAAAATGAACTCTTCTTTGATCAAACTCTTCTTTTCACCCTCTTTTTTTCCTTCTCAAGTTGTGTTTTTCTTTTCTATGTTTTTTTTTTCTTTTTTTGTCTCTAACCTTTTCTAACCTCCCCTTTTCACAAACCTTTTACTCTTCTATTTAAGCCTCTCTCCCTAA
>CATIWM010528982.1:0-18592 GCA_949671775.1 Mallotus repandus | reverse complement strand
GGGGGGGGGGGGGGGGGGGGGTGGGGGGGGAGGAGCATTTTAGAAGGTAGAAAAAAGAGAGAACGCGAAAAAAAAATTGAGAGAAGAACTCACTAAAAGCTTTACAAGAAAAAAAAATTTCTTTACTTTCTTTTAAACAAGCAGAAAGCCCTAAGAAAAGAATTAAAAATTCTACGGATTCTATATCAAAATGGTGACTGAATCCACTATGAGGAGTAATCAAACGACATATGCATTACGTCTTACTCCTTCTTCTTCTTTGTCTATTTTCTTTTCTTTCATTTTGTTTTAATTCTTCTTCTTCTCTATTTTATTATTCTTTATTTTATTTTATTTTTTTATTTCCTTTATTTGTTATTCTAATCACTTTTATTGTTTTCTCTGTGTTTTCTTTTCCTTTCCTGACTATGGAGATAAATACCCCGGAGAAGATGTAGTTGACAAAATACCCGTGAAGATTCATGGGATGCCATGAATTTTAATTATGTAGTTATTTCTTATTAAGTTTCATTTTTATTATCATTTTTGTATCCTTTTGTATTATGTGTGTTTTGTTTATTTATTTGGTTTATTTGGGCATGTAATTAATTAGTTTATACATTGGATTTGTAATAGCCCCAGTAGAGGGGAAATAGTGGAATTGTAATTCTCTGCGCTTTAAAAACAATTAGTAAATTAGGGTTTATTTGGTAAACCTTAGTTAAAATCAATGGTGGCTTTAAATTAATTTTAGGTTGCTTGAAAATAAATTTAGGGTTAGAAATCACATTATGTTTGATCTGTTATTTGTTTATTTTATTTATTTGGACTTGTTTGTATTTTTATTCATTATGGGCTTGGAGCCCACGTTAGGATTAACATAATTAATTAATAGACTTTTAAAATTGGTTTTAAGTTTTATTTAACTTTAAAATTAATTTAGACCCATTTAGGTTAATTAGATTTAGGCTCACTTTCAGTTAATTAAAATTAATTTAGACCTAGCCCAGCCGATTAAATCATTTCTTTTAAAAATGAATAGATTTAGGATCACTTCATTTAATTTTAAAATTAATTAGAATTAAGCCCATTAATCAAATCCCTTTCCTTAAAATAGTAGACTTAAGCCCATTTTTCTTATAATTAAAAAGAATAGATTTAAACTCATTAATGTAATTAAAATATAGGTTCACCTTTAGTTCCATTACATTTTGTAAATAAAATATGTAGATTTAGCTAACTTAAAATTAAAATCAAATGTAGTTTAGATTTAGGGACGTTACGCCTTGAATGCATTTTTATGTGCTTTTTCATGGATTGGTTGCCTTAGGGTTAGATGGATATTCAAATGGGGTTTAATGAAATTGCATGTAATTAGGAAATAAGATAGTAATTCATAAACTAATTTTAAAGAATATGAGACTAAAAGAAGTTAGTATTCCATTCCTAGAATTTCCTAATTATGGTGCTAACTTCTTTTAGAGAATTGAGTTACCACCACCTTCAATTTGTCCCAGTTATTACCTTGGGTAGTGACTCCTCATCTCCACGCTATATCTTTGTGATATAGTAGTGTGTTCCTTGGAGCCCCGAGCTTAAACATTGTCATGGTTGCTAAAATCTTAGACGCGCGGTAAACCCCGTCGTCTATAGTGGCGACTCCACTGGGGATAAGAGATATTGATTCTACTTGTATTCTTTAGAATTATTTTATTAATTATTATTTTATTCTTGCATTCATTTTTTACATGTCCCTACTAGTCAATGGTGTTGGTTTTATAGTCCCTTGATTCCACTAGCTTCCTAGGATTATAAATTGGCTAACCATCACTCTTAGCCTTAACTCAGTTCAAGAGAGATTACCAGGCTTATCTGATCAGAGTCTGTGATCCAAGTCTTAAAGGGGGGTAGTCTTCTCTCGAGTTTGCAAAGGATGCCAGACCCCTCTGACCTTGGCCTGTAACTCAAGTCTTAAAGGAGAGCATCTTGCTAAGAGGACCTTAACTTTTCCACCAGACTGAGCACATATAGTGGTCTAGTAACTTCCCCTAGGATCTACCTAAATTGCTTGTGATTGTTGTCATGAGGTATTTCTATCTATAAAAGCCCAAGCCCATACTTTAAAAGCCTATTTGGGCTAATAAAGATTGAGCTAAGCTTTTATACCTAGAAATGTTGTTTCTATGCTTTTATTGCTTTGAGAGTTTTGGCATATGCATCGGTTCTTTATATCCCCTATTGATATTAAAGGCCAAAACCCAAAATCCTAAGAAAGACACTCACCATTGAATATGTGTACGGGAGGGATAAGGTTGAAATGATGTATGTTGTACATTTGACTTGTTACTTGACTTGATTTGTTACTTGCTACTTGTTGCATAACATGCGCATCATACATACATGCATACATATAGTTCATGCATCATACTAACACCTTTTTCTATAGCCATCATAGATTCATTTAGATCTTCTTGTGTTTGGAAAAGGAAAGGTGGCAGATTAGTGAGAACTAATTTGAGTCCACAATCCATAGCCATGGAGATTCTTAAAAGTTTAGAAAAGAGTCCTATCAGCATGTTCTACCTAGAAACTTCACAAGCTCCAACCAGTCAAGTAGAAGAAATGGAAGCAAAATAAAGAGAAAATTGGGATTTGGAAGACATTAAAGGAGCATTGATGGATGACATAAAAGCCATAATGCAAGATGAACTAAGATAAGCCTTAGCTGGATTAGCACCACCACCTGTAATTCCACTAACAGCTGCACCTGTTCCTGCTGCCATACCTCCTGTTTCAGCTATTCCACTTGTTATGAATGGTCCACATGCTGCTACTAATTAATAATGTTGAAGGTCAACCTACTGTTAGAAATGTGCCTGTTGCTGAAGTAAAACTTGAAGATGTTGAGAATTATATAATAGAGAAGGCAAATAAGGAATCACTTGAATTAGTACAAGACCATGAATCCAAGCAGATGCAAGCACTAACTCAGAAAAATGTCCAAGATGGAAGAGCTGATAAGAGGGTAGGGCATGGGTTACTCATTTGATTTTGATGATATGTTGTAAGTTGAAGGGGATAAATTGCCAGACAAATTTAAAATGCCTCAACTATAGAAATTTGATGGTACTAGAGATCTAAGGATTCACCTCAGCCAATAGACAATTACTATGAGCACCACTAAAGCTCCGTTAGCAGTAGTTACAAAGCTATTTGTATTATCCTTGGAGGGTATAGTTGTGAATTGGTATCATGGTTTAGAGAAATTTGTTCGGGCTAATTGGAGAGAACTATGTACTGCTTTCTTAAAGCAATATGATTATAATACCAAGCTGGAAGTATCTATCAAGGATTTAGAATTGACTAAACAAAAACCTAATGAGTCATTTTCTGATTTCTTGACTAGATTTATGAACAAAGCAGGAATGATGAAAAATAAATTAGCTGAGAAGGATCAGGTTAGGATGATTGTTCATAATGTGTCACCTAATCTGGTTGAAAGGTTGTAAATGATGAACCTAAAAACTTTTATGGACCTTTATGACGACGATTTGCAAGCTGAGGAGATTGAGAATGAAAAAAAGAAAAGCTTTAGAAGCACATGGGTAAGCAACTATCCCACTGGGGGCACACATCAGGGAAGTACTAGCTGAGCTGTAGAAGTGCAAGCAGTCCAACAACTTAGGAGATTCTCAAATTTCAACCAACCCCTTTCCAAAGTCTTAAACTGACTGATACAAAAAGGCCTTCTTCGACCTTTAACCTTTTCTAAACCACCAAACCCAAATATTCCAGGTTATGCAAATTTCACCAAGTTATTGGCCATTTCACAAACACTTGCATCTGCCTAAAACATGAAATCCAAAACTTGATAGACTTTGGAAAAATCACAAATCCCAAAAAATAAAATCTGAACCCAAGCACCAAAAATAATCCTTTCCCGAACTACTGAAATGTTCCACCCCCAGCCACTATGATGATTAATTCAGGAGTTAGTAAGTAAGAAGTGCTAAGCTCCTTTGAGAACATAAATCCTTAAATTGATGAGGAATCTCCTGATGCCTTTAGTAGTAAGGAGAAAGTTGAGAAACCTTTAGCTCTTGAACAACCATAAATAGGAATTAAAGATTTACTAGGCCAGCCTTCGAATAAATTTGACTACAAAGTATTTTACTCTAAACTGCCTTCTTTTGACATACCCATTGAGTCAGTCATGCCTGGAGGATGGGTTGAAGAGTTTGATGATGAGGATTCAACAACTGAAAAGGGTAAAGAACCTTTGATTTCTGAATAGCCACAAATGGGAGTTGAAGATTTGTTGGGCCAGCCTTCGGATAAATTTGACTACAAAGTATTCTACTCAAAACTGCCTTCTTTTGACATACCCATTGAGTCGGTCATGCTCAGAGGATGGGGTGAAGAGTTTGATGAGGAGGATTTACTAAATGAAAAGGGTAAAGAACCTTTGGTTCCTGAGCAGTCACAACAAGGAGTTGAAGATTTATTGGGTCAATAGTTCAGCAAGTTTGATATTGAGAAATTAGGAAAGAAGGAAACATACATGGTTGAGGTATGGAAAGATGGAAAGAGAGATGGAATCATTGGCACAATCAATATTTGGTATAGTTCTAATGAAGATACCAAAAGTTATAATGTATGGATTGATGACCCATAAGTGAACCATGTTACTAAGAGTGGCAAAAACTACAAACTAGTTGAAAAGAAAATAGAGAAAGCAGTAGAGAAAAAGGAAGAAAATGAAGAGAAAGAGAAAGATGAGCAGAAGAATGATTTAATTCTTGAGCAGCTTAAGAAGGCAAAGGCGAATGTGAGCATTTGAGAGTTGTCAATGCATTCCAACAACCATAGAAAAGCTCTTGTCAAAGCTTTAGCAGAAATAACTATTAAAACCGCTGCTACACCAGAGGCCATGGTCACTAAAGTAACAAAAAAGAAGCACGGTGTAATTACATTCTCAGATGAGGATTTGCCTTTGGAAGGAAGGAATCATAACAAAGCCCTATTTATCCCAGCTGAAGTAAGAGGGAAAAAGACTAATTATGTGATGGTGGATGATGGTTCATCAATAAATGTCTGTCCATTACCAATCCTATCTAATATAGGTTTAAAAGTAGATGTCCTAACAAATTCAAACTTTATAATTAAGGCTTATGATGACAGCACAAGAAGTGTAGAGGGGACATTCAAAGCTCTTGTAAAAACTGGGCCTGTAAAGTCATTTGTGGAGTTTACTTTATTGGACATCCCTATTACCTATGCCTTGCTTTTGGGAAGATCGTGATTTCATATCTTGGGAGGAGTACCCTCAACCGTGCACCAGAAGATAAAAATTCCCTTATGAAGGAGAAGTTGTGACTATTGATGCTAGCATGAATAAATCAGTGACAACAATATTTGATAGTTAGAAACAAGTAATTGCTCCTCCTAGTTTCCAAGTACCTGGGATATTTAATGGAACCGAGATGGATCCGAGGGTTGCAAGAATGATCAAGAATATGAATTATCAGCTTGGATAGGGACTGGGAAAGAATGAACAAGGAAGCCCAGAACTTCTAGATTTTAAAAGCCAAGATGATACAACAGGATTGGGCTACACCAAAATAGGATCGAGTAGTAAAAGAGTAAGGAAGAAGGCAAAAGGGAAAAAGAAGAAGTTCTTGGAAAGAGTGGGGCCGCTAAGTGAGAACTTTATCAAAGAAGGAAAAGGAAAGTTCTATCTTAGTGTAAAAGAACCTGTTAATGTTGCTAGTGTGGATGTTCCTAGGTTTGAGATCTTCAAAGAGCAGATTGCCGAGAACTAGGTGAAAGACAACAAAGAGGATATCATAAAGCAAGTAGCCGAAAGGATAGGAGATGTAGCTGCCGCGGAACTGCTGTGTCTGCCACCTGAAAAAGAGCCACCACAGGATTTAGCTACCATCATTAATAATAGCTTTAGTGATGTTTTTTATGAAGAAACTGATGTAATAACATCAAGTCTTTTTTAGGAAAAAAACTATATTTTTCTTATGGTCAATGATATGAACTTTGGTTTGGCTTACTTGTGTGATGTGCATCCCGATAGTTCTATGCATTATAATTGTGATCGTCCATGCATGTTTGACATTAATTCCATTCAATTAGATTCATTAAACTTGGGCACAAATGAACAACCTAAGAACATGTCTATATCATATGACTTAACTCCTAAAGAGAGGGAAAAAGCTAGAGAGAATATTAATAAAAAGAAAGGTAGTTTTTGCTTGGTCCTATGAAGATGTTCCAGGTTTAGATAGAGATATTGCAGAACATCGCATTCCAACATATCCAGAAGTTAAACCGGTTAAGTAAAAACTTTGACGTTTAAGACCAAAATGGACAGAAAAGATAAAAGAAGAAATTGCTAAGTAAATCCAGGCTAACTTTTTAGAGATAGTAGACTACCCTCAATGGTTAGCAAATGTAGTGCAGATCCCCAAAAAAAATGGAAGGGTTCGAATGTGTGTGGACTTTAGAGATTTAAATAAAGCCAATCCAAAAGATGACTTTCCTTTACCCCACATTGATATGATTATAGATAGTGCAACATCCAGTGCAATGTACTCTTTTATGGATGGATTCTCAGGTTACAACCAGATAATGATGACAGTAATAGATAAGATCAAAATTGCTTTCATCACTGAATGGGGAACATATTGTTACAAGGTGATGCCTTTCGGATTAAAGAATTTGGGAGCTACTTATCAAAGAGTAATAACCGCTTTGTTTCATGACATGATGCATAAAGAGGTGGAGGTATACGTGGATGATATGATGGTCAAATCAGAAACAAAAGAGGGACACTTTGAAGCTTTAGATAAATTTCTAGCCAGAACTAAGAGGTACAATTTAAGGCTTAATTCGAAGAAATGTGTCTTTGGGGTAACTTTGGGCAAGTTGCTAGGGCATATAGATAGTAATAGAGGAATAGATATAGATCCAGACAAAATCAAGGCTATTCAAGAGATGCCAGTACCAAAAACTGAGAAATAAGTACGTGGGTTCATTAGGAAGCTGTAATACATTAGTAGGTTTATCACAAAGCTTACTAGCGTTTATGACCCTATGACTAATCCAGCTATTTTAAAACCACCTAGATAAGGTAAACCATTGATTTTATACTTAGCTTTAGAAGAAAAAGTAATGGGGGCAGTGCTAGCATAAGAGGGACCAAAAGGGATAGAGCATGCAGTGTATTATCTCAGCAAAAAGTTTCTGTCATATGAAGAGAAGTACGATTTGGTAGAAAAGACATGTTTGATTATGATCTGGGCCACAAGAAAGTTAAGACATTACTTCTAGTTGTATAAAATACAAGTTGTTTCAAAGATATATCCTTTAAAATACTTGTTTCAAGCACCTGCTTTAACTGGGAGAATGTCTCGATGGCTAGTACTTTTAATTGAGTTTGATATAGAGTACATCACTATGAAGGTTATCAAGGGAAGGGTAGTAGCGAAGTTCTTAGCTCATAATGTACTTGAACGTGATGAATAGTGGGATTTGGAGTTTTCATATAAGAACTTAGCAGTGATAGAATGTCGAGAATCAAAGCTTTACTTTGATGGTACTGTAAATAATAAAGGAGCTGGGTTAGGAATAATTCTAGTTACGCTAGAAGGGGAAACCATACCAATGGCCAAGAAATTAGATTTTAAAGTGACAAACAATATGGCTGAGTATAAGGCGTGTATCTATGGAATAGAAGTAGCTCTAGCAGCTGGAGCTTAGGAATTGTTGGTCTATAGGGACTCAATGTTGGTTGTCAGTCAAGCTAATGAGGAATGGGAAGTGAAGGAGGAAAAATTAAAGCCTTACATTTGCTATTTGAAAGCTTCAATGACAAATTTTACTAAATGTCTCTTTATTCACTTATCAAGAGATGAAAATTAAATGGCAGATGCATTGGCAACACTCTCTTCTATGTGGGATAATCTTACTAGGTTAACAATGAAGCCTTTGGTAATTATGAAGGCAAAAGCACCATGTTATGGTGGTGAGCAAGCTATAGGTATTCAGATAGGACCTGAAGAGAAACCGCGGTTTTATGACATCCAAAAATTTATTGAAGAAAGAAAATGCCCAGATGAAGCAACTTTAAAAGAAAAATATGCTCTTCGTGTTCTTGCACATAATTATGTAATTCATGATGGTGTATTATACAAGAGAATGTCGAATGGGACACAGTTAAGATACCTCAAGAAAGATGAAGTTGAAGAAGTAATGAAATAGATTCATGCAGGGGTTTGTGGGTCTCATATGAATGGGGTGATCTTAGCAAAGAAAATAGTTAGGCAAGGGTATTACCGGTAAGTATAGAAAGGGATTGTATTCGAATAGTGAGACAGTGTCACCAGTGTCAAATACATGGGAATCTTAATCATCTCCCTCATACGGTATTGAATAACTTATCATCCCCTTGGCCCTTTGCAATGTAGGGAATAAACATCATTGGAGAAATAAGTCCAACAACATTGAATGGGCATAAATATATAGTGGTGGCAATTAACTACTTTTCCAGATGGGTAGAAGCTAAATCCTTTGGTACTCTGAAAGCAAAGCAAATGGCAAGGTTTATTGAAAAGAATCTCATCTGTAGATATACGGTCCCGCATCATGTTGTGACAGATAATGATGTTCAGTTTCAAGCAAAAATAATAGAATTATTACAGAAGTATAAGATTAAGCATCATAAGTCTTTGCCTTGTTGACCCCAAGCTAATGAGGCAGTTGAAGCAGCTAATAAAAATCTCAATAAAATCCTCTCTAAGATGGTTAAAACATATAAAGACTGGTCTGAATATCTTCCTTTTGCTTTATGGGGAAATAGAACTACAACACGAACTGCTATAGGTCAAACACCATTTTCATTAGTGTATGGATGTGAAGTAGCACTGCCTATAGAAACTGAGATCAAGTCTTTGAGAGTAGTGATGGAAGCTAAAACTCCTAAGAGTGAATGGGCACAAAAAAGATATGATCATTTTGTATCTCTGGATGAGAAAAGGATGGGCACTTTATTTCACACTCAGATTTATCAGAAAAGGATAGCAAGGTCATTCAGCAAAAAGGTTAGGCCTGGAAAAATAAAGGCTGGGGATATGGTTTTGAAACAGTCAAGGGCAATAGTAATTGATCCACGAGGAAAGTTTAGACCGAATTAGGAAGGAACGTATTTAATCAAAGTGGTTCTGCCTAAGGGAGCAGCAAAGTTATCATATCTCGAAGGAAATGAATTCATAGAGCCAATTAACCTGGATCATCTTAAGAAATACTACTTATGATTAAATACAGTAAAAAATAAAAGTAGTATAAAGAAAAAAAAGTCTCCTGGCTAGAAAACCTGAAAAGGCTAGTCAAGCAAAAGTTAGGACATTCCCGATGTTCAGAAAACCCATAAAGGGCCAGCAGGCAAAAATTAGGAATAAATAAAAAGTGGCCCCGCCGATTAGAAAACCCGCAAAGGGCTAGTCAGGCAAAAATTAGGGAAATAAAAAATGGGAGAGAAAAATATTCAATTAGAAAATCTGAAAGGACTAGTTGATAACAGGAGTTATGTTATATGATATGATAAATGTACTCATTTTGGCCCTAATTAATTAATGGAATTGAAATGGAATTTCTGTTTTAACATTTCATGTTCTATCTTTATTATAAGGCATAAGTAATTAAAGGAAAATAGAACATACAAGCCTAAAAACTAGAACTATGAGACCACTTTTAGCTATATCTTTTGTTTCTTCTTTTGTGACTCATCCTATAGTATTTGAGCTCTCTTGTTCCTAGAAAATCCTGGTGGTTCAGTAATCTGTATAACAACCCAAGCCTTGTAGGTGTCATCAGTGGTCATATCAGAATTTGGGTTCAGATTACGTTCAAGGGTCCTTCAAGGCCACAAATTCTTCAACTTGTCTAGAAAATCCTATCTCAAAGGAAAGCTTTCAAAGTCAGTGAGAACAATGACAATAAATTAAGGATGTCCGTATTGACAACATAAGTGAGAAGGGGAAAAGAAAGTGGAGAAGCGTAGCCCAGGAATAGGAACACAGTGGTCATATAAGTTAATGGTTATAAACTTCAATCTCCACCAAGGGCAGGTCCATGTGATCTCAGAATCTGCAATGTTTTTCATCCTGTTAACCCATTGGTCAGCAACATGTATGTTCTTCATTCTCAAAGGATAAGACTGTAACTGATGAGGTTGAGAGGTCAGGAGATTAGCAGGAGCATTAAGTAAACTCAACTTCTTTTGTAACCAAAAGAAAAAAAAGAAAATATAAATAAACAAAGAGAGAAAAAATATATATAATATGAAATAATAAAATTGCTAAGTTGAAAACTCGAAAAGGGCGGCTTGGGTAAAAATAAAGCCTGCTAAGTTGAAAACCCAAAAGGGCAGCTTAGGCAAAAGTTAAGGCAAACCTGCTAAGTTGAAAACTCGAAAAGGGCGGCTTAGGCAAAAATGACAAAAAAAAGAAGAAAAGAAAAAAGAAAAAAAAAAGATTATGGTTACATACCTAAAGGAGAAGCAAGCTGCTGGAAAGATGGTTCTATGTCTTAAAATTGTCTAACCCAATAATAGTCTCAGCAAGAATGACAGGCATAGGATTACCTCTAGTCTCCACTTATTCCAAAATACTCACAATCCTTATGTCAGCATCTCCATGAGCAGAAACTAGTAGAAACTGAGCATATAGGTAGAATAAGATGGTTTTGATCCAAGCAGTACTATTTTTATTCTTTATTTCACAAACAATAATCAGAGAAGATATATTTATGGTCCTAAGGTGAGAAGCATATAGATAAATGTCATTTAGGGGCATATCAAAGAATGCAACTAGTCTGCCAGGTAATTATATATCCAGGTTAGGGAGAGTAATTATAGCAGTTGAATCAAGTGAACACCCCAATAAGGCAGCAAACTCCTTAATTAATGGACATAGCTATTGTCTATTAAACCTGAATACATGGTCCTTAGCATCCCAGAAAGTTGCAGCAGCATGCAAGAGGTTGTTGTCTATCTTTAAATGTTGAAGGGATTTTAGTAATTTGGCATGAAAGGAAGAAGTTTATTCCAGTCATTTCCATCGAGGCTTTTAAGGAAGTTCTTCATCAACTGGAGAGAAGCTTGGGTCATGATGTGGGTGAAGTGAAAGAGGAATGATGAAATTGATTTTTTCTTGAGTTCTTATATAGAGAAAAGGATGAAGTTGGATGGGATTAAAATTTTCTTTTCCTGATAAAATCAAATTTAAGTTGATAGATAAATAGGTGATAAGATAAACAGATAAATAATAAGATACATGGATATAATTAAATAGATAAATAATAAGATAAATGAATCTAATTAGATAGATAAATAATTAGATAAATGAATGGATAATAGGATAAATAGACAAAAGAAATTTTGTAAAAAAAAGGTTAAATTATACCTTTTATCTTATTTACTTATTTATTTATTAATTAAAAATCGGTTTAAGAGAAAAGAAAGTTTTAAACTCATTCAAGAACAGAAAGATGATTCAGTTCTACAAAGAAGTCAAAATAACTCAGAATTCAGAAAATAAACAGTACATCAAAAGACAGTTGGAAAGCACAAACACACTGAGAAGTAGTCAGAAGATAGAGGTGACAAAAAGACAGTCTAGAATATGCTCAGTCATCATGAGGTCCAGTGTTTGGCCAAGGAGTCCACATAATAAGTATCAGGAAGCCTAGAATTCGAAGTCCCAGTTCCATAAGGATCAATGCCCAAACCCTCTAACTGGTGTCGAAGTCGCTCGTTTTGGCATTCCAAATCATCAGCATAGCTCTATTGCATTTAAATAGTTAGTATCATGTATAACATGCACACATTTGCATATTTATTGTAAATACTTACTCTCAAGTTGTTTGTAACTTCCATGGTAAATAACCTCTGAGACGAGGCAAGGTTATACAGGTACTCCACCTGCGTCCGAGGAACCTGAATACAAATTCCTTACTAACATTAACGTTAAATATTTAGATTGTGCAGATAAAATAGCCAATTATATCACATAAGAAGCATCTAGAGGAGAAAAGCTAGGAAGATGAGTATGGTAAAAAAACATATGCTGCTTAATAGGAATCTGGACTACAGGAGCCCAATAATACATCGATCTATCTAGGAGTGAAATATCACTAGGGGTGACATTGGTAGAGACCTCACTATGAACAGTTCCAGTATACTGAGTATAAGACTCATGCTCATGCCCGATCCTCTCGGTCTCAGTCCTAATAATCTTAGTCTGCTCCTTTATCTCTTCATTTGTAATAGGAGAACCAACTCTCTTAACTTATAGGAAATAAGGGGGATGTTAGTAAGAGAATAAAAGAGAAGAGATTGATAAAGATCATACCTCTTCTAAATCAGTAGGAACTTGCTCTAGTAGATTCTTTTCAATGTACCGTTTATAGTCATGAGAACGCTCAAGTAGGGTTGAAGCATCATATCCCTCTAGAGCTACTCTTAGCTCTGGGCCGGTCAGGTTACAACTCCATAACATCAAAGCTGGTATAGAAGAAGGAATGTGTCACCTAGAAGGTCTCGTAAACCAACAATACACACACTCTTCAAGATACCACATCTTGCAACCATATGTAAGAAGCAAAACTCTTATAGTCTTAAGTATGTTAGCAGCAATCATAAAATCATATCGCTGAACATCTTTGGCACCATCTAGCCAATCAGACTTTACCTGCAATTTTTGTATTTAATTAATTAATTTTTATTTAATGTTTACAGCTTATAAAATGCTAATAATTTCATTTATTTTTCTTACCAGGTCCCACTCCAAAGTGTTCAGCTGTTCTCAATAAGTTTGGAGATCATAGATGATGCTAGAAAGTCGAGAAGAGCCCCATCTCTGCATAAGTGGAAAGCTCCTGTCAAGGCTAACAACATTAAAGCCTCAAATCACTCCAATCTTGATACTCCAAATTTGCAAGAAAAATGATCAAGACAAGGTAAAAGGATTACAGATGAAAGGAAATTGAGAGATGTGAGGGAACATACATGCAGGATCTGCTAGAAGCCACACATGGTGACTGCGCCTCTATAAACTATGTCAAGTCTATAGTATAGATAGGCGAGTGCTGCAGAACCCCAATCGAATGTAACGACTCGGTCTAAGTCATAGAGAGGACCAAAGAGTGCAATGCTGACCTCAAGACTGGTCTCGCAAAATAAGGTGGTGCCTAGCAATATCAAAAGAAAACACCTCGCCTTCTGGATGATCTGACGAGTAGTGGTAGTAGGCAGTCACCTGAAGCTCTGGACAATAGAAGATAGCACGACGTTCTTCTGATTCTTCCATATCGGCACAAATCCTTATAAGTCACAAACATACTGGTTCCTAACAACCTCAAACAGATTACAGTAGCTAATATCGAAAGGAACCGGAGTACCTCAAAAAGCAATCCCGGTGATAGCTGAGAAGCTCATCGGTGATATAGTCAGCTCACCCATTCGTGTGTGGAAAGTGTGGGTGTTATCCATCCACCTCTCAATCAGCGCAAAAAGAGAATAATGGTCTGATCTCCCTCACTCAGTAGGTAGAGCAGCAATAAAACGTCTAAAGCCAGATGCCCAGATATATCAAGTCACCTGCTTAGGAAGGCCATGTAAAACCTCTCGAGCCAAGTGAAAGCAACTCGAAAATTTCAATGCTTTCTTAATAGAGTTCCAAAAAAAAAATTATTTTCTTCTCTTAAATGCATCATTTTACTTTACTTTGCATTTTTAAATATATTTTGCTTTATTTTATTATTAGTATTATTTTGTTTTCAAAAAAATGAAAAATTAATTTTTTGGAATAATAAAAAATCAATTATTCTGATTGGAAATCTTGACTCTGGATTGATTTTGGATGCAATTTAGCTTTGATTTTCATGATTAATTCCTACTTTTTCCACTAAAATTTTTATTTTATGATTTATTTTGGCAAATCAATAAAATTGTTCTTTAGTTTTATTAACATGCATGTCTAATTTGTGCATTATTCTATCTAGTTTTAGTCACTAATTAAATAGAATAAAATGAAATTTTGTAGAAATAAAAGCATAAGAAGCAGAGCTTACGTCATCACCAATATTTAAGCATCGGTGTAAGTCCAATCGGGTCAGAGCAAGTAGAGTTGCACCTTCATTCAAGCCTAAATTGGTTTGAGGAAAATGTGGGGCTAGGATAGGTAGATCTGCTAGAACATTAGCTCTTCCACATGGTCTACATGGTGAGTAAGCCATAGGATCAGACGGATCCAAAATCTGACGTCAGATGAAGAAGTAATTGAAAAAAGAAAAATCAAAATTTAAGTGAAAGTGAAAAGAACTGAAAAGAAAATGAAAGAAAAGCAAAAGAGAATGATCGGGGAAAGAAGAAGCTGACAAGGATATAATAAAGTGGAAAATGTCCACTTTAGTCCACTAAGTTTATTTACATTCAAGTCCAACAAATTTTCTTGCAATTTAGTCTTAAATTGCAATTTAATTAGGAATTAATTCCTAATTAAAGTCTGAAAACCGTAAAATCATTAACATAATTTAATAATTCTATGAATTATTAAATTATTAGCACAAATGCATAATTAATTAGCATAAAATTTTCAAAATTAGTCCACACAAGATTTGATTTTGGCATGCATTGCATGTGAAATTTTCAATTTCATTTAATTATATGCTACAAAGTAGTTATAACTAAATTTTTAGTTTCACTTTGTTATATGTTATATGATAGTTATAACTTAAATTTCATTTTCATTTTCGTTATATGCTACACTGTAGCTATAACAACATTTTAAATTCCAACGGTAGTTATAACAAGAGTTTAAAATCTCTTACTAGATGCTCCATAGGACCTATAGTAAGATCATAGGACCTAGACACTACACAGTAGTTATAGCATCACTTCGCTAGATGTCCCATAGGGAATATAGTGAAATTTATCACATAGCTAGACGTCCCACAGGGAATATAGCTAATTTCACTTCAATAGACGTTCTATAGGGAATATAGTGTAATCAACTAGACACTACATGGTAGTTATAGCATCATTGCTGGACGTTCCATAAGAACTATAGCGCATCTTTTAAACCACTTTTTCACTAGACATCTCGTAGGGATTATAGTGAAATTTGCTCTGGCATTCTACATTATGTTATACAACATAAGTATCAACTATAAACAGAAGTCTCAAGATGCACAAGTAAGTATCCTAACTTTTTATCGTAGAAATTGTGTGCTTATTTACTTTTCCATAATTTGTTAAACAAATAGCGACAAAGGGGGGCAACTATAAGCACTCAATTTCGGGATAGCAATGTAAATGCGACAGAGGATCTGATGATGATAATTCGTTGTAAATAGATCCTTAGAATTTTGAATTTCGAATTTCAGGGCTAAATTGCAAGGTTTTAAAGGACTCAATTGCAACATTTTCAATTAATTTTATGGGTCAATTTTTAAATAAAGAAAGTTAAAAAGGTGGGTTGGAGTGCAAATTCCAGATCAAAATTATGGAATTTCGATCGGAATTCCATAATTCCGATCAGAATTCCACATTTCTGATCGAAAATGCACAATTTCGGTTGGAATTACACACCTACGACCAGACTCCGTCACTCACTTTTTAAATTTTTGAAATTATTTCTTTAAATTCTCATTGGTTATAAATTAATTTAAAAAAAAGAAGATAAATAAGCCTAATTAATATTTTTATCAGTCGAGATATATTTTGAATTTAAATAAAAGATTTTATCCTGTTGGTTTTTAGAGACAATGAGAGGAATTTATCCTCTGCTGTAACAACCTAACTTGTAGGATAGAGATGCTTTAAAAAAAGGAATGGGTTTTTCAGAAAAAGGGGGGAGAGCATTTTAAAACGCAGAAAAAAGAGAGAACGTAAAACAAAATTGAGAGAAGAACTCACTGAAAGCTTTGCAAAAGAAAAAAAGGTTTTCTTTACTTTCTTTTAAACAGGCAGAAAGCCCTAAGAAAAGAAATAAAAATTCTATGGATTCTATATCAAAATGATGACTAAATCCACTCTGAGGAGTAATCAAATGGCGTCTGCATTACATCTCACTCCTTCTTCTTCTTGTTTATTTTATTTTATTTTATTTTGTTTTAATTCTTCTTCTTCTCTGTTTTATTATTCTTTATTTTACTTTATTTTTTATTTCCTTTATTTGTTCTTCTAATCACTTTTATTTTTTCTCTATGTTGTCTTTTCCTTTCCTGACCATAGAGATAAACACCTCGGAGAAGATGTAGTTAGCAAAATACGTAATTGACAAAATATTCATGAAGATCCATGGAATGCCATGAATTTTAATTATGTAGTTATTTCATATTAAGTTTCAGTTTTATTATCATTTTTGTATCCTTTTGTATTCTGTGTGTTTTTTTTGGTTTATTTGGGTATGTAATTAATTAGTTTATACATTGGATTTATAATAGTCTCAGTAGTAGAAAAATAGTGAAATTTTAATTCTTTGTGCTTTAAAAATAATTAGTAAATTAGGGTTTATTTGGTAAACCTTAGTTAAAATCAATGATGGTTTTAGATTAATTTTAGGTTGCATGAAAATAAATTTAGGGTTAGAAATCACAGTATGTTAGATATGTTATTTGTTTATTTTATTTATTTGGGCTTGTTTGTATTTTTATTTGTTATGGGCTCCAAACTCACGTTAGGATTAATATAATTAATTAATAGGCTTTTAAAATTGATTTTAATAATTAACTTTAAAATTAATTTAAGCTCATTTAGGTTAATTAGATTTAGGCTCACTTTCAGTTAATTAAAATTAATTTAGACCTAGCCCAGTTGATTAAATCATTTCTCTTAAAAATAAATAGATTTAGGATCACTTCATTCAATTTAAAATTAATTAGAATTAGGCCCATTAATTTAAGCTCAATCAAATCCCTTTCCTTAAAATAGTAGACTTAAGCCCATTTTCCTTAGAATTAAAAATAATAGATTTAAGCTCATTAATGTAATTAAAATATAGGCTCACCTTTAGTTCCATTACATTTTGTAAATAAAATATGTAGATTTAGCTAACTTAAAATTAAAATCAAATGTAGTTAATATTTAAGGACGTTGCGCCTTTAATGAATTTTTATGTGCTTTTTCATGGATTGGTTGCCTTAGGATTAGATGGATATTCAAATAGGGTTTAATGAAATTGCATGTAATTAGGGAATAAGATAGTAATTCATAAACTAATTTTAAAGAACACGAGACTAAAAGAAGTTGGTATTCTGTTCCTAGAATTTCCTAGTTATGGTGCTAACTTCTTTTAGAGAATCAAGTTACCACCACCATCAATTTGTCCCAGTTATTACCCTGGGTGGCGACTACTCATCTCCACGCTATATCTTTGTGATATAGTAGTGTGTTCCCTGGAGCCCTGAACTCAAATAGTATCACAGTTGCTGAAATCTTGGACGTGCGCTAAACCTTGGCGTCTATAATAATATCAACTATTTTATTAGTTAGAGTAATAATTGTTCTTTTTTTTTTAACAAAATCATGACACGTTTCATTTATTATTGCCCTAATTGGATCATCATTTGTTTTTATAAGTAAAAAATCATGAATTTCAATAAAGTAATAATTTCCTCCACTACTTTCTATTTTTTTTAAATGGAGCTATACCATTACCTATCCATTTAGAAAATCTATGAATTTCATTGGTTTCATCATTTGAATTATTTTTTTTTTGGGCAAAAAAATGCATATTTATTGTTAGTTTATAAATTTTGAATGATTTCCATAGGTAGGAACGTGTTATTGAGGCATTTATATGTCTTTTTTATGACCACCTACAATAACATCTGTCAAAAATCACCTCCCAATAAAAACGTTTTACCATTAAAAGGTCTAATTTCTTTATTAACATCTACATTGCTTAAAATGTCCATAAAAGATCTGTCAACTGATTTAAAACAAAATTGATGACTTATAGGAGTCTTGTGGTAAATGGCGGGGTTTAGCGTGTGTCCAAGTTTATTGCACCCGCGACACTGTTTGAGCTCAGGGCTCTAGGGAACATACTAACCACTGTCACAAAAACATGGCATGGAGATGAGGAGTCACCACCCAGGGTAATAACTAGGACAAATTGAGGGTGGTGGTAACTCGATTCTTTAATACAAGCTAGTACCACAACCAGAAGTTCTGGATACAGAATACCAACTTCTTTTAGTCTGGTGTTCATTTATAATTACTTTATGAATTACTATCTCATCCTCTAATTACATGCATTTTCATATAAATCCTAATTAAACATCCATCAATCCCAAAGGAAACTAATCATGAAAAAGCATATAAGAAATGCATTCATATAAAGCACATTAACCCTAGGTTAGTTTAATCTACATTTTTTTAATTAAAGTGAGCTAAGTTTACATATTTTAATTTACAAATAAGCTTAAAGCTAATGGGCCTAATTCTTACTCAATTTTATTTAAATGAGCCTAAGTCTATTTATTTTATTTCTAAAATGGGTCTAAGTTTACAAATTATGAAAACTTAAATTAGTGGGCC
>CATIWM010528864.1:0-47294 GCA_949671775.1 Mallotus repandus | reverse complement strand
CCTAATGGGCCTAAATTAATTTTAAAGTTAATTAAACCTAAATTTAATTTTAAATGCCTATTTTATTAGTGAGTTAGACCTACACGTGGGCTTGGAGCCCAAAACGAATAAAAACAATAAACAAGCCCACATAATAAAAATTAAAAAATAGCAAATCAAAAACAAACATTCTGTGATATTTCTAACCCTAATTTAATTTACATACCCCTTTAAATTAATCTAAAGCCACCATTAATTTTAATTGAATTTACCAAATGAAACCCTAATTTACTAACTAATTAATCAAAATAAAAACACATGCCACACACACAATTTCACTATTCCCACTATTGGGGCTATTACAATGATCTACGAACAATAATAATTACCTACCCAAAAATAAATACACAACGCAATTACCACTAAAACGCAGAAAATAAAATAAACCTAAAACTACGTTATTTTAACAGGGATTAATCCATGGCATTCCGTGGACCTTCATGGAGCTAATCCGTTCAATCCCATCTCCATGGTATTTAATGTTTCCACCACCATAATCAAAGAAACAAAACAAAAAAATCAAAAACTGATTAGAATTAACATAAAAAAACAAATAATAAAAAATGAAAATAAATAAAGTAAAAGGAAAGGATCAAACGCAGAGATGCAATATTGCTTAGCTCCTCAGAGGCTTTGTTTGATTCACCGTTTGAATAGATCTGCTATATTGATATTCTCAGTCCCAGGCTTTGATTGCTTTTTTTTCAAAAGAACCGTAGAACCTAAAATTTACGAAAGAAAGAAGATTTTTTTTTTTAAAGAAGAAGGGACTCTCCTAAAAATTTCCCAGAAAAAGAAAATCCTTTTTTTTCTTCCCTTTTCTCTTTTTTTTCTCCGTTCTATCTTTTTTCCGTCCTTTTTTCCTCCTTTTTTTTTCTTCTGCGTCTCTCCTTTTATTTCCCGTCAGATTAACACCCACTCTGTCATCCCAAACGATAAAGACTTTATTTTTAGCGTTAGGGATGATAAGATTTCAATTTATTTACAGATAAAAATTAGGATAAAATTTTATTTTTTTATTTATTTTTTTATTTTTTTGAAACTAATTTTTAACCGATCAAAATTTAAATAAATAATTTCAAAAATTAAAAAAAATGTCGGAGTCTGGTCGGAAGTGTAGAATTCCGACCGAAATTTTAGATTTCATACCGGAATTGTAGATTCCCGATCGAAATTCTGGATTCCAGATCAGAATTCTGGATTTCCAATCGGAATTCTGGAATTCCTTTCGGTCGAAAATCTGGATTTCTGGTCAGAAATTTGGAATTCCGATCGGAATTCTAGATTTCCAGTCAGGAATCCACAATTCCGATCGAAATTTTGGATTTTCGGTCGGAAATCCATTCTTCTCTTTTTTTTTAACATTTAATTACAAAAAGACCCCTGAAGAAAAAAAGACTTTTCAATTTAGCCCGTAAAAATGCAATCAAGCCTTGGGATCTAAAATTCAAATACTAGAGACCTATTTGCAACAAATTTTCATCATCGGAGTCCTCTTTTGCATCCATACTCTAGTCATCCTGAAATTGGGTGCTTACAGTACTTTTTCAACATTGAGACATGGAATACAGGATGAATACGTGACAACTCTGGCGGCAACACTAGTCTGTAAGCCACATTGCCTACTCTTGAATGAATTTTAAAAGGTCCGATATACCTTGGAGCTAACTTGCCCTTCTTACCAAATCTCATTACTCCCTTCATTGGAGACACCTTGAGAAACACCATGTCTCCAACAAAAAAAGATATATACTAGCCTTTCGGCTTTCTTAATCCAAATAATTGTCGGTCCTAGAGAGCACAATCAACCAGGGTCCAGCCATAGTTGGTCTCTTACACCAATTATTTACTAGCGCCCAAAGAGCAGGCTCGACCAGAGTCCAACCGGTAGATATATACCTGCCTAGAGATTCTTACTCAACTAGGGCTCACAATCAATAATTATGCCCAGAGAGTCTTATTGAACCTAGGCTCACAATCCATAAAATAACCAATACACAGATCAACACTAGTGCACACACAGTCCTGGTGACACCCACCAGGTGGCATGTTCTATCATTTCTTACAAAAAAATATATGAAATAATATAAAATTAAATTAAATTAAACCAACTAAAGCATGTTTGTCAAATGCTTAATCATAATAAAATAAATGAATCATGTATAAAGTAAAATTCATGATCATAAATAAACTTGTATTAATCTCATAAAATTCTCATTTATAAATAATCTCAGCAAACATTTTATAAAATTAACTCACAGGTGGAGTGTATCAGCCGACGTGTCCTCGGCTACCCAAATGCGATGGCTTCCGCTCCGGAACTCTCTAAAATAAATAGTATTTATTTAAAACATGCATATGTATACAAATAAAATTCACAAAAATTCTCTAAAATTTTTGGAAAATTATTAAAATCAAGGAATTTATACAATGGACTTAGAAATATCCTAAATATAGCTTTTGAGGCTAAAGGAATTTATCTCCGACAATTAAATTAATTAAATAGAAATTAACTAATTTCAACCACAAACTTTCTGAGATTTATTTCTCAAAATCCATAAAGATTTAGACTAAACTCTAAATACGAAAATTGATCAACATAATTTATATTATTTATTAAAAATAGTTTTGGTAAAAATAAAAGGGTTTCTGAAGTAATTATTTATTTAAGGGATTTAAAGGTTTTAAATAATTGTTTTAAAACCAACGTGCATTTTATAAAGTTAGTTCACTCAGTAAGGTCTAATTTTTCTCAATTTATTTTTCCAGGATCTCTTAGTTAGACCAATCCTAGTCATCGTCTGTGTCGGTTTTCTTCTTCTCTGGCCATTTTATGTAGGTTTTATTTGATATAAGTAATGTGTATTTAAATTTTAGATACCGCAGTAGTTAGTTAAATGAATTGTATAATTTGTATTTGGGTTTTAGTATTTTTTTTAAATACTACCTTGCATTGTGGATTATATTGTGTTGAAGATATATGTATTTGTGGATTTGGTGTGGATTATTGGAGTGTTTGTGGAGTAGTATTGATTGGAAAATTTATAGGAAGTGTTATTTGTATTTTTTTTTCCAGGTTTTGGTTTGTCCTCCGTACAGAGGAAACTCTGCCAAATTTTTGTTTAAAATATTAAATTGATTTAATTTTATTGTAAAAATTTTCTTAAGGCTTACTACGGGTTTCAGAAGCATCAGGCTATCCCATTCCCTAGTGCTGGTCACGTGCCCTTTGGGTTCAGGTCGTGACAAAGTATATATATATATATATATATATATATATATATATATATATGTATATATATATATATAGGGATCATTAACGGGTTAATTAACCCAAGTCTACTTTAGGCCTATTCTAAGTGTGCAACCCTATAAGTTCACACAACGCTGGCAGTGGGCATAAAATTTTCATTTTGGCCCACAAGTTATAAACGGCCTCTAGTAAGACATTATAACTACCCAAGTTGCATGAAAGTCGATAATCTGATATAACCTAATACACAGTGTGTATCATAGTCCTTTTGTCACGCAATATCTTGATTGAACATAAGGCATGGTTTATGTCATCCTTATATAGTCCAATCATATTGTTTATTGATTCTAAATAGACTAATACTGATAACTCTTTATCTAATATTGATAACTCTTTATCAGCTCATTATAGCATGGTCATGTATTTCTCTTCAGTCTAACTTATCGAAGGGCCAATAGATATCTTCTCAAATTAATTGAGGGATAAATTACATCTCAATCACACACATAACTCATTCTGTATGCAATCACAACCTGTTTTACTATCCGGTTAAAGATGATGTAAGAATGTATCAAAACACAGAACTTATTATGTAGGAAACAATGGTGATTTCAGGTTAGAGGATTGAAATAATACTACTGTGATGAGAAGTACTTATGAAAATAATCCACGTAGTATTCTCATAGTGGGTCAATCCAGTATATTATTTCTCTAAATATGTACCTACGAGTTTGACTTAATATTCCATATACATGATCAGTAAAACATAATCATCAATCAACCTCATACTAGTCTTTATTCATTGTTGTTCCCACAAAAATGATTGACTAAGGATATTTGGATTAGAAGTCAAGTATCACTTAAGAGTTTTACTATCAAGTCACACAATTGATGAACTTAGGTAGAATTAACTAATCAAGGATAATGTTAGAATTAGCCAGTAATTATAAAATGTCACTTTATTAATAAAAGAAAATTATGATAAAGTCAAAGTATGGCCATTACACAATTGGCCTAGGGCATATCACTAACATGCTTGAGTTATGGTGTCAACAGATTGAACACGCTCTCTTCCTTCCAACATTTTTGCTTATTTGAGTAATCTTGGTAAGAAATTTTTAATATCTCTCATTAATCTATTTGAATAGCATGGATTTTTGGATGGTTTTGTAAATCAGGGCCGAATCAAGTGAATTTGAGGCCTGAGGCAAATTTTGGAGAAGCTAAGTAAAAAAAAATTATTTAATCTTTCATGCTTTTTCAGCTGCAAAAATACTTATTAAAGTTTTATAATAAAGATGCCTTAGCATAGAACTGTCAATAGATAATATACTTAATCCATTTAACCTCTCTTGTGACCTAGTTGATCTCAAATAAGATTTTATTAATTTTAACAATGAAAACTTCTTTCAGCAAAAGCAACTGTTATAGGAACAGTTAATAATATTCTATAGGCAATGCATGCATTTGGAAAAGAATCTAATCTTTTTATGTAATTTAATATCTCAATTAGAGTACTAGTTTTTATGTCAAAAGTTTCTTTTAACACTTTAATTCAAAAAATAAATCAAGTCCATTAACATCTTCTAAAGTTTTTAGTATGTTCAAGTCAAATAAAAAGCCAAAAATATTTTCATATTATTTAAATTATTCAAATCTAGCTTCAATGGAAGTAATAGAGTGATCCATTATATATTTAAAATACTCAAGGTCAAAAGATTTTTATTAAATAATAATAATTCTCCAAATTTTCCATAAATAATCAAATTAATTTTTAAAATATTAAATAATTAAAATTTTTTATTAGAAAATTTTCATAAAGATAGAGTTACATAATATATTTTATACAATTTTTACACATAAAAAATAGTACAAATATTATAGAATAGAATTAATACATAATAAAATTAAAAATTAAAAAATTAGTTGTGACTAGAAATAATAAAACCATCATAAAAAATTGATTTATATATTTTTTATAAATTTAATTTATATTTTATTACTATAAAAAAATTGAGAAGATGAGTAATTTATAAATATGAATAAAATGAAAGAATAATGAAAATTATGTATTTTTTTCAATAATTTTTTTTTTACTAACCTTTATCTTACCCCCAACTAGGTTAACATAAATACACTTAAATGAGGTTAACTATTAAGAGGAGTTAACAGTTAACCTTGATTGTCTAAAATTTGCCAAACAGAGTTAAAGGGGTTTAATGCATTACAAGAGTAATATTTACCCTCCTTTAACCCGATTCAAACGCACCCTAAGGGTTTTGCGATTTATGGTATTTTCAATGATCTATTGTTCTCTATTTTTTTATGATCGATACTAAATTTTGTTCATTTAGACTTTCTAATGTAAGTTTGTCCATTCTTTCTTTAAATACTTTTTGAAGTCAATATCATGTTTTCTGGTTTATTTTTACATGAAATTTAAGGTTACAATGTAATTGATAGTCTATTGGATTAAATTGGTATACATTAGTCAATATCATTCTACTTTTTTTTTATTCCACTTTCTAAATTTTTCACATATATTTTACTGTTATTTTAGTTTAAAAAAACTAAAATTACATATTTCGGTTCAGTGTCGGTTTCTTAAATGGATGAGCATTCGGAAGTAGTTTAGAATGTATACTACCGCTAATACTTTGACATAATTACATATAGAGTAATATCGGTCAAACCAAAAAATTCTTCACTTTGATTTTGGTTCGGTGTCCGTTTCTTAAATGGATGAGCATTCGGTTCGATTTGAGCCAAATGCTCACCCCTACATGCTTCCTATAAAAACCACATCAATAATTTTTTACAATTACAAGTGAGATTATTAATTTTTATTTTTAAAAATAATTATAAATAGCCCATGCAAGACTAGAAATTTGTTAAAAATAAAATTAGATGACAAAAAAATTATTTAAATTAAGCAACAATTATTATATATATATAAAGTACACAATTAAAAATTAAAATTATTTTATTAATATATTTAAATTATTCTTTTTTTTTAAATAATAAAATATAACATATATAATTATGCCGTCCGCACATCGCACGGATTCACTACTCATTATTTAATAGAGATTATCAATTTATGGAGCATTAATTTATAGAGATTTCACTTTACAAACGTAAATGAGCAGAGCAACTACAAACTGCTTTTACATAAACATGATAACACATTCTATTCTACCATTACACTTACCATGTGAGATTGATTTTACAGGATCATTCTACCAATTACACTTGCCAGTTGAGATGGATTTTACAGTACCGGCAACTACAACATGTCCCATGAGACTAATCAGCACATTCAAAATTTTGATCATAATGGATCACTAATCTAACATGAATAAATGTTCAACAACTTTCTCCATATATATTACCATGACAACCTCAAGATTATAGCTCCAAACTTTCTAACTCTCAGGATCTGTGATATAAACAGGACTATCAAGTTCGCCCATACTTGCAGAAACAAAAGATTCAAAGGATTCTACAGTTGAGAGGGAAGAAGCAGTGTCCTCAGAATCCGAGACAATCTTCTCATGCAAACCAATATGGTCCTCATCAATCTCGGATGAATCAGATCCAGAGTTTCCTGAAAGAAATTTGTTGATGGCTGACTTTGCAGTTTCGACAAACCATTCATCCTCAGGTAATGCACTACATAAGAAATTAATTATAGAAGAGTTCAGAGCAAAACTGATTGCCACCAGTAGTAACAGAAAAAAAAAATGCAATGGTAGCAGAAGAAACATGCTATCAATATGAAAATTGAGTACCTTTGTGGGTCTATGCCTCTTGCTGAGAAGGTCCTGATTGCTCGAGCAATTATGGCTGATGCAATCTGGTGTACATGTCGAGATGGGTAGCCAGCAAATCGTGCAATTTCAACAGTGAAGTGCATATCAAGAATTAACTGCAAAAACAAAGCCAAAAATCAGATGATCGAGAGAGAACCCAACTTGGCCATATGTGATTAAAGGAAAAAATAAGCCACAAATAAGATGTCCTATGTATAGTTGTAACTTAATATCACTGAATCACCAAGCCATGGTAACAAATAGAAAACATTATCCCCTGAAGTGCTGAACCTATGCAACCAGTACCAGTTTAGAATCATGAACCATGACATTGAATTTTTTTTTTTTTTTTTTGGGTGTAAAAAAAGGATATTCATAAAAATTGCTCAAGTGTAAAAGTACCTGCTGCAGCCCAAGTGGCTTAAGAAGAACTGATTCGTCCTCAAACACGCCCCAGAATTCCTGTTCGTCTGACAACCAAATTACAAATGTCTCTGTTAGTCTAGCAAGTAAAATTTTCTGGATTTTCTCTTTTCCAAGTAACACATCTCCAGCAATGATTGCCAGTTGCTGCAGCTTTGAAAATAATGCCTGCAATTAAACTTTCATTAATACCAAGACAATACTAGTGAAAACAAACAAAAACTGTGTCTTCTGCAGCGCACAAGGACCACGAAAGACAGATTCAGTAACAAGAAAAGGATAACCTGAAATGGCAATGAAGGTAAAGGATCATTCCACAACAAATCCTCTCCATCCCCAGTTAAATAAATCTGAGCATTTAAACGTGTGTCATCTTCTCTTGAATAGATGAAACTCAAAACATATTGCCGACAGAAGTGATCTCTAAGCTTGTCAAATGAATGCTGAAGATGACGCTTCCAGTCCTTCAGTTCTGCTGTAATGCTTGCATTAGACATGCTATTTTCACCAGTTAACTCGTTACTTCCATTCTTCAGACTCCAAGCTTTTGTTGCAGCAAGTGGCAACAATTCATCAACAATAGTAAATGCCATCCCCAAAAGTGCAAGCTGTTCTGAGTCACTTTCAGCTCTGAAATGTATGACCTCATTCAGATCTGTCAGATTGTCATCATCTGAGGGGCCTGGTAGAGATTTAATCAGCACATCCATATATTTATCAAAAAGCTGTGAGATTCTAGTTAGAACATTTCCTCCAAAATGCAGAACAGCCAGGGGTGTCAGCTGTGCCAGTATATCCTGTAAAATTCATTTGATTCCAACATTACAGTGTGAATTGATAAATTTGATTATAATGAATAAGAAAAGCATATCAACCAGTTAACTTCTAGACAGAGAAATTCCACAGCAGGAAAATTCTGATCCACGCATGTATGTGCTTGTGTAGAAGCAAAATGAATTGAAAGACATGTGAAATGCTAATTTAAATGCATGTTTCAACCAATGGGCACAGAAAGCCAAATGAGCTAAAATCATCAATAAGTTTCTTTTTAGAGGTGATCATCAATAAGTTTATTTTTAGAGGTGATCTAGGAGGTCAGTTCCTTGCTAATTGCATATATGATCAAACTGTTCCAAGCTGATGGCAACATGAACACAACGAGACAGGAAGTTTTCCCTCAGTAAAACAAAAGAGAACTAACTCACATCAATAATGTCCATGAATCTCATTCCACTGTCAACAAGCACGCTATCTGTTGATGTTGCAAACATAGATAAGGGAGATACAGAGTGCAGGGACAATAGCAAGCTCTCATTGGTTTCTGCCATGTCAAGGACTACTCTTCTGGCTCTTCTAAAGTTCAGCTCTAACACTTCTTCAATGTACGGACGTAGAAGTACCAAAAGCAACTTTGACAGTTTTAAACCCTGTGATTCCAACAATGAGCAGTAGTTAAGACTAGCCTCAACACAATTGCTAGCTGCACCTAAAGCTGAAACTGTCTCTGAAGAAGGGGCATTTTCTTTCACCAACCGTGCAAAATATTCTATTTCCCACTCTGCCCATTGGACAACTCTATTAGTATATAAAGGATTATCACCAAACATGGAACCTGATTCTTTTGTTGTCAATGAGATTATGGAAAACACTAGCTTTGATAGTGTGGTGGGAAATGTCTTGGGACAAATAGAACACGACGGAAGCAAAACATCAATGCTCTTCTGGAGACGAGAACCATATGACTTTAGCAGTAACTGATGTGCTAATGGGCCCTTCCCAAGCTTGATTAGAGCAGATAAGGCTTTCTTCAGTTCCAAAATGCCAAGTGAAGGCTGCTCTGCAATCTCAATTAGCTGATCCTCAAGCATTGATTTTCTCTTCAAAAAGGCTAATTTAAATGAAGGTTCTTCTGTTGATGAAACATCTGCTGAGACTTTAAGCTCCGGAAAGTTTCTCTCTTCGGCATCCAAAGCCTCTATTGCTTCTTCTACTTTATGCTCCGCCAAGAGAATATCAATATTCTCCAAGAATCTCGCCATGAGATCATCTGTATCAGTTGGAAAAGGATTTTGTACATTGATTTCAGAATCTTGCTTAGAATCATCAATGTCACCATTAGTATGGTTCCACTCTTCCAGCTCACGACAAACCCCAGTCATCAAATCCTGAACAAGAATTCCTTGTGTGGAGATATGCTTTCGTAGCTCAACCAGCTCATGCTCCATTTCAATTACTTCTTCTGACAATCTACACAAATAATAATAAATATAAAGTTCACACCAATCAACAATGATAAAAAAATTGAGAGAATAAAACCAAAACAAACTACTTCTGAAGTGATGCAAAATTGACCATGTGCATAGTTGGAAGAAAAATAGTTCCATTGACTTCAGAAAATTTTTGTCATAGTAATAAAAATCCTAAAGAACAGAAAGAAAATCCTGGAAAAACTAAGAGACAGAAAGAATCTCTCAAGATTCTGTAGCAAATCTTTTTTCCAAAGAGTGGCTGGGACAAAAAATGGAGGAGATTAAAGCTAGTTCCTTGGAATATGTATGACAAACACACATACACAAATATTTTGTAACTTTATCAAACATCTTAGTATAATGGGGCTTAAGGGTCAATTTGCCCCCTAAACTTGCTTGCCAAGTCCAAATCACCCCCAAAATTAACTTTTAGGTCTAATTACCCCATATCTTTTACAATTTGGCCAATTCACCCCAACTTTAAGATTGTATTACACTCACTTTTCAAAGCAAGGGGCTATAGTTTTTTTAACTTCCATATGAATTCTAACTAAAATATGAAATATCATTTTATGTTTTTTTATTAATTAAAATGTTCATTTTATTTCCATTTTAGTTAACTAAAAATCAATATTTTGAACAAATCTTAATCCTAATCAATTTTTAAATTCCATATATATCTCGATAAAGAGATTTCCATATCTATCAATATTTTTATTCGATTATTTTTTTATATAAAAATGATTTCTAAATTATTAAGAAAATAAAAACTGCATTTTACTAAAGATATATATTTTAATTCTTTTCAAAAAAAGTGCAATACACACTCTTGAATTTGTGAAAAATTAAGGTGAATTGATTATATTGTAAAAGGTTTTGGATAATTGAGCAAAAATGTTAATTTTGGGATGATTTGAACTTGACAAGCACGCTTAGAGGTAAATTGACCTTTGAGCCATTACAATGATGCAAGAACTATTCTATTTTCTACATATGTTAGTAGGAAGACATCTTGATATAATAGTTGACAAAGTATTACTAGGTCAAAAGTACCTATGGTACCCAAACTTTTGTTTTATTGTAATTTGAGTATTAAATTTCAATTTTTTTTTTCAGCCACCAAACTTTTATTTGGATATCACCGATCAATCATCTAGTTGAGTTTTGATAACATGGCTAATAGAGAAAGAATATTTCAAAATATTCAGGGTCAATAAATTGTATAAATGGTCACTAAACTTTGTACTTGATTACAATTTGATTACAAAACTTTAATTTATATCTTTTTAGTTACCAAATTTTTATTTAGCTTTCATGTATAGTCCCTATAAAATTTTTTTGGTCCACAAACATTCCAATATTATCGTTTTAGTCCAAAATTTAAAGATAGTACATGAATTAAGTCCATATATCATCTCTAAATTATAGTTGTTTATTTATATATAATACAATATACAAATATTTTATTATCAATGTATAGTTTATTATACATAAAAAAATAAAATAATATTTCAATAAAAAAATAATATTATTAAATTATTTAAATATAATATAATACACAATTATTTTACTAATTTATTGTTTATTATACAAAAAATAAAAAATAAAAGATAAATATTAGCATCTGCTTTGTTTCCTAATTGAATAATATTTTTCCATTATTCCAAGAATAAGGTATTCAGCACTCAAGATAGTTTTTAGTTTTTTCCGTCAACTTCTATATAAACATAGAATATATGGACTTATTTATATGCTATCTTCAAATTTTGGACTAAAATAGTAATACTGGATTGTTCGCGGATCAAAAAATTATAAAGCCTACTCGCAAAACTTAAATAGAAGTTTGGTAACTAAAAAAAAATACAAATTAAAGTTTTGTAACCAAATTGTAATCAAACAAAAAATTTAGTAACCATCCATATAATTTACCCAAAATATTCGCCATGTTATCTTCCACCTTACTTAAATTAATATAGGGTTAAATACACATGAAGTCATTAAACTTTGATTTTGTTTCAATTTGAATATCTAATTTCAATGTGTATTTTTTTTTTGTATCAAAAGGTAGATAGGTTTAGACCCAGTTAGAGCAAACATAATCCAGTGAGAAAAGAGAGGATTGAATTATTACAGCAAATAACAGTAAAATATAAAATATAAAAATTTTAAAATTTATATAGATTATGGAACCCATATCCAATAGGGTATCTTAATTAAGTAAATTCCACAAGATGACAAATGAAATGATAAATTTATAAAAAATTATTTTAACTCAAATTATCATATAATCATATCTCCTCTAAGATATTAGTCAGTGATATTTAAAATTGAACATTTGACACTAAAAAATACAAATTGAAATTGAGCACTCAAATTGAAACAAAATTAAAATTTAATGACTACCTCCGACGTATAGAAACATCCATTGAATCACATTTCCACATTTCCAGGACATTTCAAAAACAGAAACTCCAAAAAAGTCCCCAGAACATCTTGGGCCGTTTTTATAAATATATAAAAAAATAAAGCATGTTTCCAATGTCAGTTAACAAACATCAAACAACCATTCTTCAACTAAAACCTAAATGAATTAGAAGAAATTCAGGATCAACTAGGAACAAATTAAACTCCAAATCCAAAAAAGGACCGGAAAAACTAATCTTGGATAAATTAGAAAAAAAATTGAAATCCAAATAAAAAAATGAAAAAACTGATTTATCTTCCTAAACTAAGATCAAGAGAAGCTATTTAAATATCAAAAATAAATTCAAAATCATCTTCCAATAACTTGAATCCTATAAATGTTGAACAGGTTCATGGTTTTTACAGGACAAGATTCATCTTCTTCTAACCCATAGCTTTAATTATCCTTATTAATCAAGATCTACCAATGAATACAGGAGAACAGAAAAGAGATTACAATGATGAGTCCTCCCATCTTTGTTCTCTTTAGCAATTTAGGCTTTTATCTTTTATGACCTTACCTCTGTTAAGTTGTCTGTTTATTCGTTTATTTTTGTCACCCTACATTTGTTTAATTTAGTCTTTCTTGCTTATTTTTTTAATTGATTATTATTTTGTTTGGATTTATTTTCTTGAACTAACTATTATTTTACTTATTATTATTAATTTATCATTTTAACAATAAAATAGCATGACTATAATCAAACATCATAATTATAAAATAATATTATATTATTACTAATTATTAATTTTTTTGTTAAATTATATTATTATCTTGTTCTTTAACTAATTATTAATTTGCTTGTTGTTATAATTTATTCATTATTTGAATAATAAAATAAAACATAGTATAAGAATAAAAATATTATATCATTATCAATTATTAATTTTCTTTTTGCTTGTTAAATAATATTATTATTTTATAAATTTTGTGAAAATTTTTATTAAATTTTTAGTTTATATATTATATGTAATTTACTACTTTGTTATAATTACATAACTAAATTTCATTATTATGTAGCATAATTTTTTATTTCAATTATTTTTCAGCTTGATTAATATGGATATGGTTTCCATTTCTAAAAGTTACTACTTCCAATAAAAATAATGATGAAGAAAACAGTCCTTGGAAATATGTAAATCAACTTGATAAAACAAATGGGAGACGTAATTGAAAATACGTGTGCACCTAAATGTGGAAACTAATAAAGAAACATATATTGTTTTTGAATGGATAGCCGAAGTTCATGGAGATGCTTTGCAAATTAACAATTTTATAATGAACCATCCAATAAGGTTGGTCATATTTAATTGGTTTAGTTCTTTGAAATTGCTTATAGAAGCAGACATTCGCTTTGTTTCTGTTATTGTCATGCTCAAAAGATTTAAACTTATTTAACTATGCTTTAGAAACAAAGGCTATAAGTGAGCCATAGATATAATACGGAGATGATGATCAAGGAAAAACTAAGTTAGTGAATGAATAGATAGTGGATAAAGAATGGTGGGAAAAAATTAACTACATTATTACTTTTACTAGACCTATTTATGATACGATTAGAATTTGTGATACAAAAATGTCATGCTTTCATTTAGTATATGAGTTGCAAGCTTCTATGATTAAAAAATATGAAAACAATTATTTATGAGAAAGGAAAAAAAAAAGCAACCACATGAGTTTTCTTTTTTCTATTATAAGATCCATACCATTCTCGCTAAACGTAGGACGAAAAAGAATACTCCAATTCATTGTTTAACTCATTCATTAAACACAAAGTGAGTTTCTTATTCTACAAAGATTTTAATATATATGTGTGTGTGTGTGTGTGTATATATATATGTGTGTCTATATATATATATATTTTTTTTTTTTTTTTCTTTAAAGGTTTTATAGTGATAAATAGCTTTAGGAAGGGGAAAGTAGATTGCCTCCATATAAGAATGCAAAAATATCCACATACAAAAAAAATCAAATGCTTTAAGAGATTATTTTCTAATGAAGATGAACGTGCTAGAGCTAATAATGAAAATGTAACTTTTTCTCTAAAATGTAGGCCATTTGGAGATTCAAATTGCATAACTAGTATGTACGATATAAGTCCTAAAAAGTTGGTGGGCTTGCTTTGATTCACATAGACCTTTACTTCAGGTTTATTGTACAAGAGGTTACCAAACTTTACACTAGATTTCATTTTGGTTCCAAAACTTTAATTTGGATCTTTTGTTACAAAACATTGATTTTAATTACACAGAAAAGTCACCCAAAATAACTTTAGCTAATGTAGATGACGTAGCACGCCAAAGTTACCACCATATCATAGTTCAACTCAACAAAAATTGTCATGTCATATTATTATGTCACCTTCTTCATAAGACTATATTGACCATAATTTTACTTTATTTTGTTATTTTTTTACACTAAATCATATAAAATTATAATTAACAGCTTCATGAAGAAGGTGACGTGGTAGTGTGATATTATAATTTTTATTCAGTTGGACTATAATGTGGCAACTTCAATGTGCCACGTCATCTAAATTAGCCGGAATTATTTGAGGTGACTTCTCTATTTAATTAAAATTAATGTTTTATAACCAAAAGGATACAAATTAAAATTATGGAACTAAAATAAAATTTAATGTAAAGTTTGGTAACCTCTGATACAATTTACCACCTTTACTTCATAGGTTGGCTTTTAGAGTGCTTGGACCATTGACTTCTTCCTCTTGTTGTGAAAGAAAGTGTAGTGCTTATTCTTTCATTCATTAATATAAAAGTTAATAAATTAACTCCAAAATGTGCAAAGGACTTAATTTGTATTTATAATAATCCTCGTCTTTTGTCAAGTAGCACATTTGCATATTACGATGAGAAGACAAAAATATGAGATGAAGGTGAAGATTTTAGAATAATGAAAAATCAGGAGTTCTCAAGTTTGCTAATTTCTCTTTGGATGAACCGGAATTATATTCCATATTTTAATGAAGATTAAAATTCAAAGCATAGAGAAGGAAAAAAATACTGAACTAGAAGTACCATGATATTTTTTTATTGGGAAAAGGTGCAAATTGGACCCCACATATTGCCCTACTTTCACATTGGACCCTTTGATTCTTTTTGAGCCAAATTGGAACTTCTATTCTGGAAATTTAAACCATATTGGACCTTTGCTAAATACAATCAAGTCTTATAATTTTTTTTAGTAAATTAAGTAATATAGATTAATAAAAAAACTAATTTTAACGGATACTAACAAATAAAATAGATAATTTTTTTAGAAATATATATATAACCTAATTATAAAATTTTAAAAGTTTTTAAACCTATAAAATATTTTTAAAATTTTTCTTAATTTTTTTAAAATTTTACAATCAAGTAATATAAATTTTAAAAAAAATGACCAAATTTATTTGTTAATATAAATAGCGAATTGATAATTGACCTAAAATTTGATTTCAGCAGTTACACAATAATTGATTGAATAAAATTTTTTTTATTCAACTATTAAAATCAAATTTCAGGTCAATTATTAATTTGCTATTTATATTAACGAATACATTCTAGTCTTTTATTGAGTACTAAATATTATTTACACTTTTCGTTTGCGTTTGTGTTTTTTTAATTTTATGAAATGTTATTTCATTGTATTGTTTTCCACATTTTCCTGTTTCCACCTATTTGTTTCTGTGCATCATTGATGACTACAACGAGGTGGAAGATGACATGGTAAATATTCATACCACATCATTAAAACTCAACTAGGTAACTGACTAATGATATATCGAAAGAAGTTTGAAATTTGAATCTCATACCAATAAAAACCAAGGTTGGAATTTGTAGTTAATGAGTAATGACAATTTATAATTGATACTAATGGCATTACATACCTCAAAAAAGCTAGATACTTTGTCTGCATATTGCCGCAGAGATTCTCCACAGCATCCTTCAAATCCAATAGCTCACAGCAAAGTTTTCTGATTCCCTGCAGCAATGAATCATTTAAATGTTTATATTTTTTTTAAATATCAAACAATCTACTTAAACTAAAATTAAATGTTTATTTATTATTATTATTTAAATATCATAGATTGTGAAGTAAATTAAGGTTAGATGAATCTAAATACTTAAATAGAACAATTAAGAACTAAGAAACATACAAATTGAAATTGAATATCCAAATTGAAATAAAATTAAAGTTTAGTAACTATATATGCATTTAATCCTTTATTAATTAAAGTGAGATAGAAGATGAGGTAGTAAAAATTTCTTGAATATTTTTTCTCCAATCGCAATATCATTAAAACTGACTGACCGGTGAAATTAACTAAAAGAAATGAATTGAAACTGCAATTCCTTCAATTGACCCGCAGAAAACTAAAGTGTAGCAAAAGAAAACCAGATGGGAAAACAGCTTATTCCTTCAATTGGATCTCAAATAACCAAACAGAACAACATTAACTTAATTAGGTAGCAAGGTTCAGCAGACGGCTTATTTCCACGCATAAAATTAAAAAGGTTGAACCTATGCAAACTCAGACTTGAGAAAGCTTACAATTGGAAAAAAAAATCATCATCTGAGAATGGAAAAAACTTTCTGCATTGTATTAGCTTTAGATAGAGGAACCCACACAGCAGAAGCAAAATAAATCCATACTTGAAATAGATAAAACCCAGATAATAGAACTCAAGACAACCAATGCAAAAAAAAATAGTCATATCTACAATTAGGGTTCAAATTTAACCATTCGATTCCAGCATACAAGAAAATTTGGCAGCGGAGAAGATGCTAGAAAGTAGCGGCAGTAAAAACAAAACAAGAAAAAGAAATAACAATTCAAAAGCAAACCTTCTCAGTGTGAGATTGATAGAGGGAGTCGATCTGGGACTGAGGAGTAATGCTTTCAATTGATGGGAAGTCATCATCTTCTTCACTGCTCTCCATTTCTCCCTCTTTTTCTGTATCCAGTATTTTACACTGGAAAACCTCTCTTCTAAAATCTTATATAGTTTGACAACCAAGATTCGAGGCTAAGCCATCTACCACCCCAAACACCAAAACGGTGTTAGTTTTAGACCAAGATACAATTTCAACTGTAATTTTTCTCCAATTTATTATATTAATTTTAACACAAAAACAGTATTTTTCTATACGGAGACTTTGTGTTTTAATTACTTTTATTTTATTTTGTATTTACATCGTTTTGTTTTATTATTCAACGGTAGTTATTAATAAAGTGTATTTTTATTTGTATATATTTTTTTTGAAATAAGTATAATTTTAATTTTTTTGATTTTTTTTTCGCAAAATCAATCCTGTAGTTTTTTTACTTTTAAGTGTCATATATTTCATTTTTTTATATTTTAGTATCCTTTTAATTAATATTATTATTATTTTATGATAAAAATTAATATAATATTAAATTTTAATGATAAATTTATTCTATATATAATTTATGATCAATCTAACCAATTAGTTATTTTAAAAATATTGTAAATTAATTTTATAAATCATTTTTTTTATTTATAATTAAATTAAAAATACATCTAAATTTGATTTTTTGTGAATTCATTGTAGTTAGTTGAATAATATATTACTCATTATATGATTTTAGTATTGAAAATGCATATTACTTTTATACATTTAAACAATATTTGTTAGATGAGTATCAATGCATAAAAAAATATGAAACACATGGTACTTAAAAGTAAAAAAAAAACTATACGACTGGTTTTATCAAAACGAAAAACCACAGAAATCAAAATTGTATTTATCTCTACTTTTATATCTCATTTTATAATATTTAAATATTTATCATATTGTACTAAAAATATATATATCATATTGCACTATATTTATTTTTTAATAAATTTATCCAATAATAATATATTTTAGCATTTATCAATTAAGGTGTGTTTCGATCAGGGTCAAAGAAATAGAGTGTAACAGTTATAGATGTAACTGTTAAAGGAGTAATAACTGTTAACTTTATTTGGCAAATCAAGGTTAATCGATAAATTGTAATGTGATTTTTTTTTTTTAAAAAAACTTATATAGTTGATTAAATTTATTATTAAATATTTAAAAATAATAAAAATAAATAAATATACATTTAAAATTTTGACCAATTATATAATTATTTAAATAATATATTCATAAGCATTTTAAAAAGTAACATAAATATTATAATATTCTATTGTACTTATAAAAAAAATAAATATCTAAACAATAACAATTTTTCTTATATAAGACTAAGAACCATTAGCACAAATTCACATTTTTCTTCTTGATTTTCCAAGCTTAAGAACATAGTCATATCATCAGTTGTCATGGCTCTCGTAGCATGTAAAATTTGAGTTGTACTCAGTCCTTCTCTCGTAGCATGTAAAATTTGAGTTGTACTCGGTCCTTTAACCTCGCCAAGTGCTTGTCGAAGTCGAGCCCTATCATTTTTTCATCCCTTGAAAGTGTATTCACCAATTCTCCCATTATCTCTTTGTCAGTAACATACCATTTACATGGATGTCAGCATCTACTGTTAAAATCCTTAATGGATATCTGAAACACTTTAACTGGTGAAAACAAACCTTGTTGTGGAACTGAAGAAGTTAACTGTTGTTTTCTTAGCTTCTTATATTTGCTTGATTTTTTTTTAGTTGCAAATTGCAATGTCAATAAAAAGTATAAACTGGGATGAAATTAAACAAATGATAAATACATGGCTAGGGGACAATCTTGGTGGTAATAACATAACAGCTCTCCTAAGAAGAGTTATTGCCTCTAAATCTCCTGACAATTAGAAGAGAAAAACTAAATGTTATTTTATATTTTACAAATTTAGTAACAATTTTCTTAGCAAAATCCATTTGGGAGCTCTATGGACACTTATCTTTTGAAAACACTTTTAAGATATTTATTCTTAGTGAAGCATAGCCAAAGAATGCAGTGTGATACTAAATTTTGACAATTTTGTTCTTTCTCCTTAAATCTTTTGACAATTTTGCAGTTTAAAAAAATTAATTCTCTTTCATATTTATGCTACAATTTACTGTTGAATTTTGAAAGATTTTGCATCATGGTCACTCAAGCAGCAGATGAAATTGCTTACTGCTTTTTCATGGAATGTATTTGGGGAACACTGAACTGAACTGCATGAGATGTAAGACATAGATTTCACTGGTATGGGAATGCTCATTGTAATTGGCGTACAACTGTGCAATTCAGAGCCATAATAGCACTTTCAACCTTATCAAATTCAACGAATGTTATACATTTGACAATCTCATAGGAATTAATTAAAATTTTGAATAAATAAAAATAATCGATAATAATATAATAAAAATTGCAGAGAAAAATAAAAACAATGAAATAATCATAAAATAAAAATATGTATTGATTTGATTAGTAGATTCTTAATACAAAAAAAAAGTTGAAATGATTTGATGAAGGTAGAGAAATAAAAATTAAAGAGTGCTCTTTTAAAAGTGTGTATTTTTATTATTACAGACGTTTAACCTACTTTCAGCTAGGTTAATAAAAATACATATAAGTGGGTTCAATCATCAAGGGGGTTAAATGTTAATCTTAGACTTTTAAAATTTACCAAATAAGGGTAAAGAAGGTTAATATATTACAGAAGTAATATTTAACCCTCTTTAACCCACATCCAAACACATCCTTAAGGTTAAATATTAATAAATTAATTATTTTTTTTGAATTATAATACATTATATTTACTACTTAATTAAATTATTTAATGAATGTTGTTTTTAATGTAAAATTATTTAAGTTTATTAAATAGTTTTTTCATATATATTATATTTGTTATATATATACACACACACTAAATAAAAGCATTAGGTTTGGATGTGATGTCAGTAGGAGCAAACTCATTTATTTAGAGGCATTTACATACTGCTCGAATGCTAAGGAAAGCTAGCCTTACTAGTTTAATACAATACTTCCAAGAAATATATACCATTTTGGATCAACCCAAGCACAATATATATTAACATAAGCACATAATAACGATATGAAATATAATGATGCATGGGCATGACATCCATGAATATAAAAATTATAATAATGTGGAAAAATATAGTAAATATCATGATGCATGCTCATGGCAAGTGTTGAACTAACATGATGTACATATATACATGACATGACAATCATAATGGCACAATAAATATACATGACATAATCATGGTAGTAATAGCACATAATTAGCATATTTAACACATATGTCTTGAGAATTTCTACGCATGTCATCCTAATTATGTTAAATGGAAAATGAAATGAACAACAATAATAATAAAAATAAAAAGGATAAAGATTATATAGGCAAACACTCAAGTAGACTTCTTCTCTTTCATGTTGTCCTTATTTTCCGAGATTTGGGGTCATTATTCTAAAATAATTTTACATTTAAAATGAAAAATGATTTGAAAAAATCATAAAAAGAATAAAAGGGAAATATTTGAAAAGATAAACAAAAGGAATAAAACTAAACAACAATTCTTAAAAAGAAAATTGGAAGCTAAAAAGCATTAAATAGGTCAAAGTTATGGTGATTAATTGGTCAAATTAAAGCCTTTAATTTATGATGTGTACAATTCATCAAATTAGACTTCAAGATGTAAATATTGTACCTTGGATAAATTGAATGCATATCACAAATTATTGCCTCATTATCATCCCAATAATCATCACAAATAACTTAGAAAAGAATTAAAAAAATTGATTTTGAGACTTTGAATTCCAACATTATGAATAAACACACAAAATACAATACATCAAATAATGAACAAATATTCACAAAAGAAAAATAATTAAGGCAATTTTGAATGCAATAAAAGGACATAAAAGAAATAAAATTGAATAATAGAAAAATCCTTTAAAATGTGATGAAAAGGGAAAATTAAAATAATATCAAGATAAAATAAGAATAAAGACTATTATGAGAAGAACTCTTGAAAAAAAAAATTATGGTTAAGAGGTTAAGGTAGAGAATGGAAATTTAAATAAAAGTGATTTAAGCAATTATATTAAAAATTAAAATATTTAGACAAAATAAAGAATAAATACAAATAAATTGGAAAAGATATGAAATAAATAATAAATATTCGATAAAAGGTGATGAGAATTAAAGGGATGGTTGCTTGTTTACATCTAGCCAACGAGCATAGAGGCATGTTGGGTGCATGAGACTGCATTAGGTGGTGGTTTCTTATGCCGCCACCACTATTGGAGTCTAAACATTATGTAGAATTTTTTCATATATTAAAATAAATTTTCAGCATTAAGTTTATTTATTTTTTTGAGAAAAAGAATATTTAAAACAAAATTATTTTAATTGAGAAAAAATTTGAAGAAATACTAGTAAACCAGGATTTGTGAAAGGTTATACATAACAAAATGATATAGATTATGGGGAAATTTTTTCACCTGATGTTAGGTTTTACCTCTATTTAACTTATCCTAATTATTGTGGTACCTATGGATTTAGAATTGCAACAAATGGATGTGAAAACGGTCTTTCTCAATAGAGAACTAGATCAAAAAATTTACATGGAGCAACATGTAGGTTTTGTCATTAAAGGCTAAGAGTACAAAGTACGCAAGCTCCAAAAGCCCATTTCTAGTCTTAAATAGTCATCCAAACATATAAGGAAATTATAACTTATAATTTCAAGATGATTAATAAGGACTATTGCATTTATGTTAAAAATTCTAATGACAAATTTATAATTTTTTTTTATATTGATGATATCATAATAGGTTTTAATGGCAAGGAGTATTTGTTGGATAATAAAAATTGGTTGTCCATAAATTTTGACATGAAAGATATAGGTGAGGCTGACTATAAATTGAGGAGATTATTCAAAAAAACTTTTGGCTCTGTCACAAAAGAATTATATCCAAAAGATTTTAGAACACTTTAAAATGAGCAGTTGTAAACATGTGGATACTTTTATGTCAAAATATGAGTCTTTGAGTCTCAAAATGTATCCTAATAATCCAAAAAACAAAGAGAAAATGACCACTATTCCATATTCCAATACTATGGGGAGTCTTATGCATGCCAAATTGTGTACTCGTTTAGATATTTGTTTTACTGTTAGATTAGTTAGTTGATATTAATCGAATCCTAATAGAAAGCATTGGAAAGCTTTTAAGGTATATAAAAAGCATTATGGATCATTACTTATATCATCAAAGGTCAGACTTGCGTCTAACTGGGTATTCAAATGTTAATTGGGGAGGAGATCTTGATTAATGCAAATTCACCTCTAATTATATTTTCTCATTAAATAAAGGTGTCATATCATGGAGTAGTTAGAAATAAACATATATAGCCACATCGACTATAAAAGTTAAATTTATAGCATGATTAAGTATAATACAAGTGGTCGTCTGGTTAAGGAGATTCTTGATGTAACCCTAGGGCATGAATAGGGCAATTAACAAAGATTAAGAAGAATTAAAAGGTAATTAAGGTTAGAAAGGAAATTTAAATGTAAAGAATAGAAGAAATATAAGAACCCAACAAATTAAGGAGTTTGACTCACCAATGACCAAGATGGATTATAAATGGTGTTTTATAATGACTCACACCTAACCTTAGAACAAAAATTTTTCTTGGTTAAACTCAAACCAAAATAACAACCGAAGTGTTTTCAATTGGTTAACACTTAAACTGCACAACAAGAGTAGATCCTCACTTTCCTTTTTCTAACCTAAGAAAGAGATGAAAGAGAACATAATCTACTTTACATAACTCACACGTAAAAGGGTTTAAGAAAGCAATTAAAGAAATTAAGAACTTTTGAAGTACACTTGAATGCTAAATTTTCACAACCACTTCATCTAACCTCTTAAATGAGATTTTGAGAAATGTATATATAGCTGAGAAGTAAAAACTAGCTGTTGGAGAGCAGCTCCACCCTTTTTATCCTTCACCATCTTCATTGAATGCTTAGACAGTTTTTTGCAGAGAAAAGTATAGTTATAATCATGATATACCTGGTCACGATTGTGATAGTCAATTAAACTAGCTGTTAGAGCCTAACTGTGTTGTTATGGGGCTGCCACTTGGACCGTGATAGTGGTCATGATCGTGACTCCGAATCATGAGGGTCATTGTTTCTTTTAGCCGTTATAAAGTTCATGAGTCATGCTTGTGAACCTCATTTATGACCTGTGTCACGAGCATGATCATGGTCGTGATTGGGACCGTGAGGGTCATTGTCTTTTTTAATTTTCATGGTCTTCTAGAGTCATACTCGTGAGCTTGAATCATGACCCTCATCATGAGCATGATCACGATCATAATTAGGACCGTTAGGGTCACTTGAAAAATTCTTCTTCTCATCCAATTTGAGCACGATTAGTCCTAACTTGATTACGACCTCGATGGTCTAGTCACGAGCATAGTCCTAGTCATAACGCCAACTATGAGGGTTATTGTCTTTTTTGTTTAATTGAGTCTTTTATCATGCTTTTATTCGTGAGGATGCTCATGATCTAGATGGGATCATGAGCATCACTGTCTTGATGCTATACTTGTGTTTTTAAGCTTGAAATTTGCTCTCATTTATGCTTAACGTATACACACTTGAAATAAAATGCTTTAATAACCCAAAATTGAGTTTGTTAAAATGAAAAACAAGGTAGATTAGGTCTTAATCATATAAATGGCCAACATTATGGATTTAGATTTTCAAAATAGTTGTGAAGGAGCTATTAATGTTCATTGTGGTAATTAAACAGTAATTGCTTTCACAAAAGATCCCAAATATCATAGCGAAATGAAACATATAGATATAAAAGTACAACTACGTTAAAAACATTATTACTAAATAAAAAGTGACTGTCAATACAATTTTATGCATACTGTGGTGGTTGATCCCTTAATAAAGCCAATTTAAAGCGATGTTTTACTTATAGATGTAAATCTTAGATCGTGTAGAATGTAAGAAATGTTTGTTGAACTTACGTATCGAATTATTTGAATAAATTCAAATGATTGACATGTTTATTTAATCATATTCATATTTTATACACATCACATATATATTGTTAAATGCTTAACAAAGTGATGTCATATAGGTTTTAGATTGGCTTATTCACACAAGCAACCGCTTTTAGTTTTGAGATAACGAGTAGAAATAAGACTAAATGTTAGAATTGTCACCTCAAAAGAAAATGAGATGATGATTTTTTTTTAGATATACAACAAATTTGGATTGCCCATCCAAATGACCTTTGTAAGTTGGATGTGAATTCTCGAGTATTAACAGCCACTAAGAGTACTTGGAGAATTTAAGTTAGGTGTAAACGAGCAACTAAATTTAGATATGTACAATGGTTTTGATTAACATCAAATTAAACACTTTAATGTATGATTCATACTATGTGTGCTTGTTCAAAAGGTAGTGGGAGAATGATCCATACTTCTCCACTGTGTGAAACCTTGAGGATAATCTAAAATGCTCATATTGATACCCTTATAGCTTTTATTGTTGTTTGTGATTCATAGATGATAGTTTGCTATCTTAACATGCTACTTATGATCATAAATGATTCGATCTATGAAATATGTTTAGAAAACAACCATGTATAAATTATGAATTTGAGTATAAAAAGAAGATTTTATCCGATGTGTCCAATTGCCAGCCAGTCTAGTCATTTTAGAAAAGTATGACTTGATTATATGAAATGAAAATATATTTTGAACATGGTCTTCGAGAATTGGAAATGATAATGTGTTCTAAAATCTTGGGTATTGTGGCTATGTTTGCTTGACTAATATCAATTTTTATTTAGGGTTGAAACTTTTATGTTATTTCTATTAGATGCATGGTGATAAAATTCCAAAGTGCAAGTTTTGCTCGCTACATCACACGATCCATTTATTTGTATGAAAGTGTGTGTTGTTTATTGATTGAAGAAAATATCATAATGAGGTCATTAACCATTCTATGCGAGTGGGAGATATTGAAGTTTGAATTTGGATTGCCCATGACACTGATTCAAATTAATTAATTAAAAAAATGAAGAAATAACTACTACGTGCAATCATTGTGAAAAAATAATAAGAAAAAGAAGGGAAAACAAAGAGGAAGATAAAAGATATAAAACAAAAGATATTATGTTGAAATAAAAAAATCTTTCTCAATTAATAAACGAACAAAAGTAAATAGAGTTTGTAGGTAGTACTATTTTTTCATTATGATAAACACTTAATATAGTATCTATTTATATATATAAAACTCAAACTCTAATTTCACTGTAGTGCTACAATACATTTAAAGGGCTCCGATTTTATTTTATTTACATTTCATGCCATCGTAGTTTTAGTTCATGCTGATTGCCTTTTTTGCCCTATTTTTTTGTGCTATTCTCTTAAAAAACGACGCCACATTCAGTTGAGAAGACCACCCTTATTGAATTTCAAAGAAATCAGATTTAGGAAAACACCTGGCCTTTAAAACTCGAGAAACAAGAGCTTGGGGTCTTGAAATTAGGTGCCACCCTTACTTAGCAACTATTGCCAAATTGAAATCTTGAAGCTTTCTAAAATTCAAAGCCCCACATTCTCTAGGCTTGCACATATGATCCCAACTCTGCCACCTAATTCCACCTTATTGATTTCTGTTTTTTCCCCACCAAAAAATGTTCATCATCCTTTCAAGTTCTTCGCATAAAGAGATTAGAAGTAAGAATACTGGCATGACATAGCTGGAAAGAGCTTGAACTACTTGTATTTTTTAAATTAAGTCATTGTAAATTAATTTGTATTATGTACATTGAGTTTTTATACGTTAATTTTGTATTATTGAATTTTTTCATACTTATTTCCATGCATATTGGTTCTGTGGTAAAAAATTTCATATTATAAAACATTCAATTAAATTCATATATGTTTTCAATTATAACTAGTCAAATCCTTGTAATTTAATTTATAGCCATACAATTTTTACTTTTTAAAACTAAATAATGGTTTGATATATACTTAAAAATATAATATTTTTCCTTGAAGTATATATACTTAAAAAATCTAACAGCTTTATTCTTTTTATAAAGTTAATTATTTAATTTTTTTTAAATGAAGTATAGAGCGTATTTATTTATTATTCAAGATTCTTAATAGTTATTTATATATTGATTTTATTTATATGGTATTCTCAATGCTTTAACAAAATTATTTATTTTTATTTTATTTATATGGTATTATTTTATATTTTATTTATAGTAATACATGTTGATATAAAAAATTTGATAAAATTGCAGACAAATTTTAGGAAATAAAAATATTTTACTAAAACTCATTTTTTAAAAATTTTATCTAATATTAAATGATATATAAGTAATTATTTTAGCATTAATTAATTTATGCCAAATATTTTTAGCACAATTTGTGCCAAAAAGATATTCTCATTTTTTTTAAAAAAGAAATACATAATATTTATCTAATTGTTATCTTAAAAATATAAAAAGATATACATACATATCTAACTATTATGTTAAAATATTATTTGAACCTTTCTAACAATTAGTAGGTTAAAAAATTGAATGATTGAGATTTAAAATACTAAATTTAACGGTTATTTTTTTCATGACACTATGTCATAATAACACTATATAATGACCTTAGTAATAAATAATTAATCTTTAATTTCTCTAAAAAATTTTTAAAATGTAAAAATCGATTTGTATTCTTATCAATTTAAAGGGGATTGTCCTATCTAATCCATTAATACTTGGCTGACATGATCTCACCATTAGAAAAAGGATAATGAATCTACAAATTCTATAAATGATCAAAATTATAATCTAAGTCCTAAAAAAATTTCTTTTTTTAATTTGGTATTTGAAGTATTTAAAGTATTTTACGTTAAACGAAATAAACTGACGTGATATTTAAACCCCACTAAATGAACTAACGTGTGTAGCTACCTTATTAATGATACTGAATCCAGAAGTCCTATAAGTTATTCAAAATTTCAATCAAGTCTTAAATTGTTTCTCTCTTAATTAATATGCAGCAAAACCATTACACAATATTATTGAGTAATTCTTTCTTTTCACTTTTATTGCTCTTATTATTACACAATCTTCCAAAAAATTATATATGTTATAAACATCGCAGATCATCATCAACATATATTGAAAAGTCTTCCAAAAAATTACAAAATCTTTATTTCAAAAATTTCATTGCTCAATATTTAAGAACTGCAAAGAAGATTTCATATTTAAAAAAAATAATAAGAACAATAAAAATGAAAAGAAAGAATCACTCAAAGATATTGTGCAATAACTTTGTTTCATTTTAATTAGAAAAGAAACAATTTAGAACTTGATTGAAATTTTAGATTATTTATAGGACTTGTGGATTCAGTATCATTGATGAGTTGATGCACATATCAATTTATTGGATGAAATTTAATTGTCACGTCAGTCTATTCCATTTGTTATAACATAGATAAACTAAGATAAAACACTTTAAATACTTTTAAAACTTGAAATTCTTTTTTAAAACTTAATTACAATTTTTAACAATTTATAGAACTTGACATTCATTATCCACTTAGAAAAATAATAATAATCTTTCTTATTAATATTGCCTGTCAGATTAGGGTTTTCTGTACCTTAAACCGACACCCAAAAAGGAGTCATAAGGGATTTTAATTAAAATTCCTTCGCCAACCCTCCACCGTCATGGTATGGAACCTTCACTTCTTGTCTTCTATATACATATATATATTCTTTTCCTTTTTTTTTTTAATTTTCTTTTAAATAATATTCTTTTCTATCTTAAAATTGCCTGTTCTTTTGAACAAAAACGGATTGGTAGCTTAATTACTGGCTTCATTTATGTTGATAAGCTGCTGTATTCATTTATGTTGATGTGGATAAGCCGAAAATTTTTTAATTCACATTTTTTATTTGAATTTTTTTGGGCGATTTAATTGCTAAATATGGGATTTTGATTGATCTGCTGATGGGTGTTTTTCAGATTTTAATTCAGAGATTCAACCGCTGAGATCATCGCTTCATATATCTCTTTACTTTTTCCCCTGGTAATTTTAGGGGAACTGGATGCTAGGATCAGGAGGTTTTGGATGATTCTTAGATGGGTTTCCATTGGATTTCATTTTCGAACTTGTAGAAGGAGCTAAGAGCTTGGATTTCTAAATGATTTTTTCTTTGTGATTTGCAATGAAATTGAAGCTGAAACCCAGAGTTGCAACTTAATAAGGTGGGTCATTTCTTGAAGTTTAAGTATTTGCTGAATTATCGAGGTGAAGAAAATTACTGAAAGATGGAGGATCATGCGGGATTTTGTGATGTTTCTTCACTAGACATAAAAGCAGAAGAAGATGAGGATGATTTTCGAAGTTGTTGTGGAGATGATGAAGTATGGAAGGATCCTGAAGAAACGGTGAAGGAAGATACTGAGGAAAATCTTGATGAGTTTTCAGTCAAGATGTTTTTTAAGGGCATCTCTATTGCTGAGGCAGGGGACTCTTGTTCTGGATCCTCAGGAATTGGTGTTGTCATGGAAAGAACAGTGAATGTACCTTTAGTTCAGATACAAAAGAAGCTAGATTTCTATGTGGAGGAATCTATTGCTAACTACTTGGCTCTCATGGATGGCCTCACGGAGGCTCTAAATCATAACATCTGCCGAGTGTATGCATTCACTGATTCTGAATTGCTATATCATCAGGTGAGTCTCCTTATTTGACAAGAGGCACAGTAGTTTTATATCTTGTTTTCTAATTGTTGTAAGGACTGTGGAAAAAGGCAATGAGCTGAATTATTCTATGTGTAAACTTAAATATGCTGTTTTTTAGTAGCATTATAGCATCTGCTTTATCTCTATAGAATCAGTTTCAGGCATAGATGGTAATTCAATGTTGTCCTGTTGGTTTCTGTTTGCCTCATCTATCAAAGCTGGTAGGCAGGTATTGCCAGCTCTGCTCCAATTTTAAAAAATTATCCTTTCATATAGCATTTTTTTTTTTTTTGCTGATGCATACATGAAAGCTTCCTTACTTTTAGAGATATATCATTCGTAGTTCACTTTGCTCTTTTTTTTATAACAAATATTAAGTAATGCGTTGGAAAAATTAATACATATTCATTTTGATAGTTGGTGAAATTAAATTAGAAAATTATTTTTTAAATAATTTTTAAAAATTTATATTAGTTTTAAATGGTGGATGTGCTCCCATGACTGTCCCACTTTTTCTTTTGCGTCAATTTTACACTATGCGTTATGTGTTGTATCCTCAATACTATATATCATCTTATTTTATCCAAATGGTTGTAATGATATGAACTTTTGACAGATAACACATGAGGAGAAAGTTGAGGTTCCACTTCTGATTGCTTTGAGGCAACGGATCCTTGAGCATGCCAGTAATCTAAAAGGCTTTGTGCTGCAACTCATTCCTAGCTTTGGTCTTGAGAGGGCATTGCATTTAGCCCAAGTTGCGGTTGGGGTTGTCGCTTTTCCTGCCAATGGTAATAAATCATTTGACAACTGTTCTATCTGTTGTGAAGAAAAGATATCCCCAATGATGATCACAATGAAATGTTCCCACAAATTCTGTTCACATTGTATGAGAACCTATGTTGATGGAAAAGTACAGTCATCTCAAGTACCAATCAGATGCCCTCAGTTAGGATGCAAGTATTATATTTCAAGCACTGAATGCAGAACTTTCTTGCCTCTCACTTTATATGAATGTTTGGAGAGAGCTCTTTCAGAAGCTGATATGCTCCACTCAGATAGAATCTATTGCCCCTATCCAAATTGTTCTGTCCTGCTTGATCCCCGTGAGTGTTTGTCAGCTAGGGCAAGTTCATCAAACCAATCTGATAGCAGTTGTGTTGAGTGCCCAGTTTGTCAAAGATATATCTGTGTGGATTGTGGTGTTCCTTGGCATTCATCGATGAGCTGTGAAGAGTTCCAGAATCTTCCACTTGAAGAGAGAGATGCTACAGATATTACCTTGCATCGTCTTGCGCAAAATAAGAGGTGGAGGCGTTGCCAACAGTGCCGCAGGATGATTGAGCACACCCAAGGTTGCTACCACATGACCTGCTGGTAAGTTATGTTTATCTAATTTTACTTCCTTGCATGTTCTGCTCTCTTTCTCTATCTTTCTCAAAATGTATATGTAAGTTTGGACAGCAAAAATTCATTAGCTAGTCCTCTATTTCAGTCTTGGAAATTTATTGATTATGGATAAAATTATTGCATCTCTTTAAATTTAATGGCCATGTTTACGTAATTGACTTGTTTCCAGGTGTTGTTTTAGTTATGATAGTAAAAAAGAAAAATGATATGTCAAAGAGATTTGCGAAATATGATAACTGCAGGGGGAGTGATTCACGAAGATATGGAAGATAGCTAAAGGGAAACCATACATTTAAAGTTCAGTCCTTTTGCAATTTTATGGGTCAAAGATATCACTCTCTTATGATCCTTGTACATGTATTTGTACAGGCTTCTGTTTCCAGTTCTAGAAAGTAAAAAGAGCACCTTAACGCCTGGGGCAAAATAAATATATAAAATTACCTTATAAAAGTAAAATAAAAATATAAAATTACCTCAATTTGTATATTCAAATATAATAGCATTTACACATCGACCTAAGTCATAACATCGAAAGAAATAGATTTTTGCTTGATTTCACTTTATTTGTTTTCCCATTGGATTCTATCATAGTTTTTATTTTTTATTTTTGTTTTTGTTTTATTTTTAAGTTTTAATGTAGCAAATTCCTGAAAGCCTCCAAGCCCAATTTTAATTCCTCTTTGGACTTCAATTGATATCAATTAATTTTAAGACATGACATTTGTGTATTTCAAACCCCACTTCCCCCTTTCCATTTGTTCTCCTTCAAACCACTCTTTAGGTAACAATTTTAGCGAGGCAGTTTTTAATCTTTTGTTTTTTCTTGTGTGATTGCATTTGATAATTCTATTTTTGATGAAATTTTAGATCTAGAAAAGTTTCCTACATACGCCATTATTTGCTAATAAATTTACTTTCCATTTTTTCTTGGTTCATCTTCCACCACATGAACATTTTGGCATGGCATTGTGAAATTAGGGTTTTGGTGGTTTCCACAAATGTGCTACCTCTGTCAAAGTTACAAACTGTTTTCACTTCTTCCTCTCATGTCAAAGCCCAAGTTCTAACTCCTTGGACAAGTAACATGTCTTGCTGTTAGAAAGTGGATTTTGTTTAGGTGCCTAATGTTGTGACCATAGTTGTTAAAGGCACACCTTGAGCATGCTTGAGGTGCAAGGCACACTAGGTGGGCGATGTTAATAAGCCCAAGCGCCTCAAACACCAAAAGGTGGGCGATGTTAATAAGGCATGCACATTATTGTCAAGGCGCGTGCTACAAGGCTTGGTACATGCCTCTGTAACGTGTTGGTGTACAATTTTTTCTTTTTTTAACCAAGGTGCGCTCCTCTATAGTGTTTTAGCTTACAATTGTTTTTTACCAACTTTTTTGGTGTGCGCGCGTGTTAGGCATTTACCTTATTGTGAAGGTCAAGGTGCGTGCTACAAGGCTTGGTATGTGCCTCCGTAATGTTTTAATTGGAGAGTTTTAAATGACTAATTGAAAGTTAGGTAGTATAATGGGGCTTAGCTAAAAACTGTCAATGTAAATTATCCCTCACCCCAAATGACATAAAGACATTGGAAATCTATCACATACTTTATAGTATATATGATTTAAATAAATAACATTTGGGTGATATGTATTTTGATTTGTGAGTCCAATTTTTTGTCTTATTGACTTGGTTAATATTTGTGTTTTTGCGTGGTTCATAAGGTCACTTGGCAGTTGGAGTTGTTAACGTGCCTCTGGTTCTGATTAGCCTTTCTCCTGATGGATTCTTGATGCTGTAACTCTAGCTTATCAATGAGCTTGGTCATTTACCATTGTTTAACTTATTTAAATAAAGCACCTCCCCTTATAGGTTATTGTTCTTTCCATGAGATGTGCATTCAATGCATTAGTCAACTGAGGTTAGATGCAAATAAAATTAATCATCATCTTATCAAACCTCCTCCCATTTTCTGCAAATCACAAGAATAAAATTCTTGGCTTGAGCCTGATGTGGGTAGTAGGGATTTTGGGCATATGATTAAGAGCAAGTAGAACCTGATTATAAAGTACATATCAAATTGAAGTGAAATCATAAAATGACCACAAAAACAGTTGTGCTTATGGTTTATCCGAGGATACTAAAAAACATCTGACACCAATAGTGATTTTGAATTTTGGTTTGTAATTGTCTAACTTCTCATCACATCATATAATTACCTAATTTATGGAACAGATGAAGCTTGAGATGGATAAGTGGGTAATTAGAATAAGGAATGCCTATAAAATGTGAATGGTGACACAAATCAGAGGAAAATTGGTGAGCTAAACATTGAAAAACAAAACAGTAAAGATCGCACATTTAGGTTGTTAATGACACCAATTCTGTATATTCTGTTGCATTTAATGAAATATCTAGGGAATACATAGGTGGATGAGTTGACTAATTCAATCTAAAGGTATGGAAAGACAATAACTTTTGTTACTATGACTCCATAGGGCTTAACAGTGAAAACGTATTTTTGTAGTACATTGCATTTATTCGAGAACTGTTCAGAGGTACTTGACTTTGTTAAATGTCATCACTTTCTTATTCTAGAAACATCACTTGACCTGTCCTAATTATAAAGTATTAAAATGATTCTTGTGAGCTTGTTTTAGCTTTACTGACATTAGTGAAAAAGTCTAGAACTGTAGTTGGTTTTGTTACCATTCGCCCAGGTTGCCTGTATAAATGATCGCTGGTCATTATACTAGGTGGGTGCTTGAGGTGTAAGAAAGTGAGGTGTTGGAGAGAGTGATGTGTGCTAATTTGTAGTGCCATGTTAAGAGTTTGTACATGTTAGTTGAGTGAAGTGTAAATTTTATGTATAAAAATAATTGTTTGATACAATAGAAGAGAGTTGTTACAATTTCATTCACCATGCGAGCATGGTGAATTTAAATTAACACTGGAGACAATAGCAAGTTGCATGGATGCTTGGAAAAAATACAGTACTTGTGAATTTGGTGTTAGAGAGACTCAGATGCCAACTATTAAGAAGGGCTATCACCTATAGAAGTTTTTAGTAGACTCATGTGTCAATATTGGGTTCATCCTCTCTATCAGGTAACATTATGGTAGACATATGAATAAGAGGAAGTAGCAGACTTTTAGCAGTATTTTTCCTTGCCAAGTCCTCCTTAACAGCAGATTTTTGCCTTTTATTTATTTAGGTCAAATTATAATAAGTTACAGCCCACCTAGGTATGTGCTGCAAGCTTTCTTTTCTATTTTTATTTTCTTAAATTGGTTATATGTGGAGTTTTTCCAGAGACTTTAGGATTCTTGTACTCAGACCCTTCATTATATAAGGGACAATCAATATTGAATAAAGGTAGTGAAAGTTTCAGACCCTTCATTATATAAGGGGTAATTCCGAGACTTTAGGATTCTCTCTCTCTCTACACACACACACATCTAGAACCCCTTTGTGCTTAATGTGCCTTGTGTCTTTAATAACTGTGGCCAGAATACCCCCCACCAAAGTAACTGATTGTTCACGTGAATTTTTTAGTTAAGACTGAAAATGAATTGTTGATAATATTTACTTTGAAATGTATTGACTATCTTATGAAATTTTTTGTATTAGTGACTAGCAATTAAATCTATATTCCATTTACTAAATACTAATCTGAGATGAGATTGATCAATCTTACTTTACCGGTTATGCAAAAACACAGTTAATATTTGATGCTTTGATAAAAATACCATAACGATGTTTATTTTTAGTTTTCATAATGTCGTTTGTGTTCAATTGGTTTTCTTGCGTAATAAATGCATGGTCATTGATGACAGTATAGGGGATAATGAAGGGCCTTTTTAGTATTCATTTCCTCATCTTTTTTTGTTTTTGTTTTTGTTTTCTTTTCTGATTCCAAGTTCAAGTATGTTAATAAAATATGTAGTTCTTATTTACTTATTTTTTTGAATCAGAAAATTGGGCTTTCATAAATTGGGTTTTCCCTAATCTAATTCCTTTTCCAGGTGTGGGCATGAGTTTTGTTATTCTTGTGGTGCTGAATACAGGGATGGGCAACAGACCTGTCATTGTGCCTTTTGGGATGAAAACAACTCTGAAGACCTGGTTACCCAGTCTGTCCAAGAATCAGAACAGTGGGCATGGGAGACTTTTAACTCACTACCCATGCTCATGGATGCTTATTCTGACCAAGAAAGGTCACAGCTGGCTCTGATCCAAAGATTTCTTGCTGGGGGTTTCAGTCTGAGTGAACATCACCCCTATCAATCTCCTCCCCGCTGTACAGACTCGTACATAGATGCCATTAAGGATCTTCATCAGCTTCCTTGGCTTGAGAGGTTTGTCTCAGTAATTAGTGACGACTATTATGAAGATTACATTCAGTGAAGCTGGTGTAGGACTGCTGAGAAATTTGGGAAAAGTTGCAAATTCTTACAAGTGCTTTTGGAGGTAAAAGAGCTTCTCACTCTTAACTACCTGAATTTGCATTTACTTGGGATTGCAGAAGGTGGCATCCTTTGTAGTTTCCTTTGTGAGAATATGGTGGGCGATTTGTACCATAGGTGTCCTTGCATAAGATTTAAAAGGAAGAAGAATACATGGTACGATTGCTTTCTTATTGAAAACACAGTGAGAATAGATAAACATTTATCATATTGAACTGAAAGAAAATCAAACACAGTTGTGCATATTCGGTGGCTCCTTGTGCCTGCATTTGTGTAATTAAATAGCATTATTATGATAATCAAGGTAAAATTTTCTTTGAAGGCAAATTATATGGTTAGTAATGGAAGGAAAATGAGAGCATCTATATTGGGATGTAACCGAGCCGATCATTACTTCGAAAATTTCAGTCTTGGCTCGGTCGAAGTAAAAAGAGCTTGAACTCTGTAAGTTTCTTAAAATTACGGCTCGAGAGCCTAAGTCCCGCTTGACTCTTGTTCCTAAAGGCTCGTTGTAAAATCTTGTTTTTGATGATATAAAATTATAGAGAAATCAACAAACCAACAAATTCAAGAGAGAAAAAAAAAAAAAACACAACTAAAGTCTGCTGAACAAATCTCTTTAGTTTCTGAAAGCCTAAATTTGAAAAAAAAGATGGAGATATCAGACAAGGCTGCAGAATCATTGAAAGTTTACAACTTTTAGCACCATAAATAATTTACAAAAAGAACAAAAAAAAAAATTACAATTATAATTTTTTAAAAATAATATTTGTGAGTTTTTTTTACAATAATATCAAAAATAACACTGCAATCGTGGTTGATCTTTCTCGAGGACAAAAATAAGAACAAAAGCAGCTAATGTAGAAGGAGAAGGCGACGTTGACAGCAGCAAGAAGAGGGGACTAGGGTTGACTGTTTTCTTGCTTTGAGGCAGCTTCTAACAAAAAAAAATTAATAAAATTTTATATAGATAAAATTTATGTTATAATCACTATTTCTGTTTATAACAATAATGTCTTGTACTCTCCTTTATGTGTGTTATAAATTATGTTAGTTTACTGGTAAATTTGTACTGTTTAAAAACAATCAAACAATTAAAAATAGAATAAAAAAAATTAAAATAAGGAGAAAACATTGACAACAATAAGAAAATAACTAGAAAACAACAACAACATGATAACAACTAAATTCAAATAGTTTTGTTTACCTATATTTTAAGAAAGTGTAAATAAAGTAGAAAATAACATGACAACAACCGATTTTGAATAATCATAATCTATGTTTGTCATTGCATGCATATGTTAGAATAGATGTGTCCTAGTGCCATTTTGTTATATATAATGACATTGTAAATTATCCCAAATGACAATAAAATATTCATTTAAATAAAATATTTATTTATTTGAGTATTTATCCTTTAGCATTATGTTAAATAAATTTATTATCAAGAGTTGATAATATGAGCTACAAATTTATTTAGTACATATGCTATAAACTGTTCATTGTCAATTAATTAATATTTGGGTAATATTAATTAGACTATCACCTCTGTCTATTTTCCTTGATTAGTATGTGATATTAATAGTGGGAGGTAGTGAGTCTCATGCTACTTGATATGAGATATCAAAATAGACATGTGGATACTCATGTAATGAGTGGATCGAACAGTGACGTTAGATTAGTGATCGCAAGCATATTCACTTATAGGTAACGATCACAGTCTAGGTCATAATGGTGCATAAAGTCCTTTGACCTGAGGTGACACGGTCATCCACATTTGAGTGGTTAGAGTTCGTTATCGTTTACATACTTGTGTTATTCACACATGGGTATATGACATGTGGTGGCTCTAGTTAGTTTAATGTAGGGATGAGTGTTCACCCAAGATGGAATTCATTGCCTGGAGTGAACCGGGATAGATCCTATGCTATCTAAGATTGTTCTTGATGAATAGAGTTCCTGGTTAGGACAAACATAACATAGTCTGAAAGAGTTTCAGTGCTAGAAAGTATTTCTAGTATTTGTAATATTTTATCAAGAATAACTTGAGATGAGGTCATACAATAAAGCTATTAGTGTTTGACTTTAACTTGACTCTAGGCTATATCGGGATCTTCTAATGACGGGATACTAGTGCACGGTGATTATGACTATAAGGGTTCGTGTGAATCATCATATGCATTCATTTCTAATTGGGTAGTTGTAATATTGATGCTAGGGGTCACTCACAACTTATGAGAACTAAATGTATATTATTGGGATTTTCACATTTAAACTTGAAAGAGTTTCAAGTAATATTAAGAGTTGAAATTATATTCTCATTGCCAATTAGACATGAACCTAGTAATTCACACCTAAAAGAGTTTTTCCATATCGCCTAATTAATCTAATTATTGATTAAAGAGTTTAATCAATTAATTAAGATTAATGAAATTGGATTTATGCTTTAAGCAATGATTCTAGCATATCATGAAATCTAATTCCACAAAGAGTTTAATTATTAAATACTTGATTAATATGAGATATTAATTAAAGTATTAAATAATGAATATATGTTGTTTCCTTACGAACTTGGATTAATGACCTAAGGTGTATGGGCCTAGACCCAAAAGAGTTTTGGCCCAAAGATTAATCAAAAGGCCCATCAACCAAAAGTAGGCCCATTAGATTGATGGAATGGGCTTGGGCCAAATGTTAGCCCAACTCCAAGCCCATGAACCTAAGGCCCATTATTTTGATGGAATGAGCTTCGAGCCAAGTGTTGGCCCAACAAAAAGACCCAAGTTCATTAACCAGACCCAATTGATTTATGGATTGGGCTTGGTCCATATGATGGCCTAAGAGTTGGTCCAACAACCAAGCTCAAGTACATATATCAATTTAAGTCATTTTAGCAAATTAGGAGATATTTTCTATTATGTGTGTTTAATTGACGTTTGGGGCAAATTGGTTAGTGGGATGTGTAGAGAAATATATATGTGGGTTAAACATATGAGATGTGTTTAAATAATCTCTACATCTATTTTCTACACTTATAAGATATATACATATATACACTTTTAACCAAGTCATGAGGTGGCATGCAAGGTGGCCTCCTAATGATGATGGTGTAAGAGATATTTATGTGTTTATATCTAATAAAAACATAATTCTCTACATATAAATATGACCTTATTAAGAGTTAGTAAGGTGATAAGATATCATATCCATTAAGTGTTAGTGGAGACTGTAGAGATAAAAAATATACCAAAAGGAAACGAAACATATACCAAAAGTATACTCTTATACTTGTCAATAGAATCAAGTTAGAGGTGCTTGGAACCACACTTGATCGAAGGTAAAGAGGTTATTGGAGGGCTTTGGTGTGTCAAGCTAGAGGCCATACACTTGGGTGGCTTAACATTGATTCAAGAGAGCAATCCATTGTAGTAGATTACTTGTGGTATACATCAAACTCTTAGGAAATTGTAAGTATTCCGCCAATATGATTTCCTAAGTTTTATGTTTATACATGTTGATGTGTGTTAGCTATGTGTTTAAATGCAAAATAGATCTTGGAAGTGGAAATTCTTCATGTGATGATGGGTTATGACAATGTAATTTTTAAAATTTACTCTACTTAGATTAGTGCTCACCACACTATACTTAAAACCTAAGTAACATAACCGATTTCTTTTCAGCACAACCTTCTCCCATATTTATCTCAAACTTCATCTTCTTCAAATGTCCAAATTGAAAAATTACCAACTAAATAAAAAACAGTCACTTTTTAACACTTAAGAGGAATTCAAAGGACATTGTTTTTTTTTTCATTTTGTTGTTCTATTCTGGGAGAGAGAAGAGACGAGGAAGAAAAAGAAGATGAATAAGTTTGTTGTTGATGTTATTATTGCTGTTGTTGTTTTGAATTATTTACCTTAAAAATAAAAGAAAAAAGAATGTTTTTTTTGAAAGTAAAGAAAAACGTAAATTTTTAAAGAATGGTTATATATGAAACACACATCACATATAATTAAAAAAAAAAAGCCATCGTAATTTTTAAACTTTTGAGGAAAAACAATGCATAGTGTAAATTTTCCTAAAATTAAATGGCGCTAGTATGAGTTGAGCAAATTACATTTTTCTTTTTAAGATTTGACCTAAGTAATATTCTCATCCCTTTTATTTAAGAATAATTTTTTTTATATTATTGAGTTTTAATTTTGCCAATAATTTAACCCATTTGTTAATTTTTTTTCTGTTAGTCTTTTATATTCAGATACATCTACTTCACTTTGTTTTATGAAGATAACACAATTTAATTTCTAAATTATAATAAAATAAAATAAAATAGCTTAATACGTTAATTTTTAATTATTTTAAATTTAAAATGTTAATATTAACTAAATTTTAAACATTAACACATATCTTCATAAATACGTTAATTCGAAAAGTAAGTTGTAATTTTGATCAATTCATAAGTTTTCATTAATTTATTATGTATTAATTGTTAACTTGATTTTATTAACCTTTTTTTCTATTTATGATTAACATTTATCTAAATGTAGAGCAATATATAACATAAATAACTTTTTAAAAATGTAAGATTAATGAAATCAAATAAAAAATAGATATAAAATAAAATTGATGAAAATTAATAAATTTATTAAAGTTGGAATCTGATTTTTTTTTTTTATAGTTTTGAAGTGTTGATAGATATATATGTAATTGTTGAAAATTTAGTTAAAATAATGATTTTAAATTTAAAATAGTTAAAAATAAAAATAAAAATTATTTTATCATATTAAATAAAAGGATCAAAATGTTAATGTTTATAAATTAGAGTAAGCAAAATGTATTATTTATTAAGATACTAATATAAAATTTAGTGGAAGGTTAAAGTGTTGATCAAACTAAAATAGAAGGATGTAAATATTTAATTTTCAAATAAGAGTAAGAAAAGTATCAATTAAGTCAAATTTCAAGAAGAAAAATATAATTTTATTTAAATTTTACAATGAATTAAAATTATATATATATATTAATTATGTGTTACAAATAAAATTTAGTACCATTTTAATAATTAATTATATTCAAATAATTTATTTTGGACAATCTATAATTAAAACTTGATGTATAATATTTGACATTTTAAATATTAATTAATTAATTGAAATAAAATAAATACACTTGTCAACCAATTTTTTTTTATAGTTAATTTTCAATATATGTTTAAATCATAAAAAAAAATTTAATTTACAAATAAAATTTTTATAGTAAAATTTATAGTCATCTTATCTTATATGTTCAAATTATAAAATTATTAAAATATTAATATTAAAATAAAATTTACAAAAATGGTACAATTGTTATATATATATTGTTATGAAGTTGTTAAATATTAATTTTAGAGTTATTTATAAAAAAAAATTTCGACCTTTAGCACTTTTTATTATTTAATCATATATTTTAAAAATTGACAATAAAATATATTAATTTTTAACCTTTAACAAGTCGAATTGAAAACTGCTTACTTGCGTGGCAGCCGAAAACTACGTAATTTATCCATGTCAGTTGGGCTCTACACCAATTCAAAATGCACTATTTTAACAATGGCCCTGCGATGTATTTCCTTTTTTTAATCACTAATTCTCAACCTAATCGACAAAAACTACAGCGTCGAACTCACTACCGACGATCTCTCTATCGTCCGTCTCCGGTATGATTTTTAGTGGTGGTCAGAGGATTTTGCAATGAGAGATGAATGAGTATTAATAGCTTTCAATACCTCCTCCTCCTCTTCTTCTTCTTCTACAGCAGTTGTAGATACAGCTGTAACAACCATCGATTCCTCCAATATCATCTTAGGCTGATTTCTCTTTTCTTCTTTTTCTCTTTTCTCATCTCATCTCATCTTAGGCTGCTTAATTTTTCTCATCTCATTACTGTGAGAAGCCATATCTTAGCTTAGCCTGCTATAGAGACTAGAGTTTCTTAAGACGATTTGCACTCTGCACAGGTCTTAGAAAATGAGCACACTAGAACTGTTAGTATATAGTTGTATCATCTTGCTTCTCATGAAAAAGAAGGAAATCAAAAGTACTCGCTCAAAAAGAGAGAAAAACTTCAATGAATAAAAATTTGAAATGCATAAATTTTTGCTCTGTTTTACCACATGTAAAACAGAGGCATGATGAAATAGAGAGAAATCTGACAGCGACTAGGGAGGTTGATAAGGGACTGGTAGGATGCTAGTAAGCTTAATAAAATCTTATGAACGATTATTGATTTTGATGGTTGAAATTCCTGTCTGCATTTGAGACTTTATGCTATTGTTTCTTAAATTGTATTCAAATTTTAGTGTGTGGAATTGGTGTTTTTGTATGCTATTTTGGTGGAATATTATTTTGTGCATTAACAAGTCATCTGGTTCGTCGATACACACCACATGTTCGACGAAATGATGAAGAGCCTCACAGGTTGGACTTAGCTTATGATGATGGAATTCTTGTGCTTGTGTAAAATACTGAGAATACATTGATCCTTCGGAGTGCCTGGCATGATTATTCTTACTGCAATCCTTGTAAATTTCGAAAACCATTCAATTGCTGGTCATTCTCTCAATTAGCCGAGAAATCCTGTTAGCATTTTCCTTTGTTGGATGGATGCTATAAAACTTTTGAACTTCATTTGGCCATCATACCAACTTTTTGTGGTGGACATCACATAGGCATTGGGCAAGTCTGCATATGGCAATAGAAGGATTTGTTACTGGTGGAAAATTAATAGCAAGTACCCTAGAAACTTGGTAAGGAGTACCAAATTAGAGTTATGATGTCGACATGAGCTTTGAATATCAAAGAGAAAAAAATGTGAACTCAGCTTTCATTTGATCTCTCTTGTTTTGTTTTTTTTTGTTCTTGATTCTGCTTTTTATTTATTTTATTTTTTTTGTTTCTGGTTTAAAACAGAGTTTTGAGGTGGACATAGAGCCAGTTGATCGTGGTTTTTTTAATTAATCTCCGACTGCCATGTAAGTAGGCTGTCTTCGATTTTGTCACCGGCGATTCAAATCGTAAAAGTTTGTAAAGTCATGTATTTTATTGTCAAATTTCAAAAGATACGATTAAATTGTAAAAAACGTTAAAGGTTGAAATTTTTTATAAATAATTCTTAATTTTAAATATATAAATTAAAAAATTAATACAAATTTTAAATTTTAAATTTTTAATTTCATTTGAACCGTTTATTAAAATCTCTATTTGCTATGAATTTTAGTTTTATTTCACCCGTTTATTAAAATTTTCGTCGAAATAGTGAAAATCTAACCGTCAAAAAATATTTTTAATTTTGAACAATTTTAGTTCCAATTTTTAGGACCGTTTAAAATTGTCACAGCTCATACTTAGATTTAAATGGCAGCAAGTGATTGGTGAGTGTGAATTAAGAAAAAGAAGTTGCCACGTAAAGAATAAAACAAAACGATGCATGACAGCAATATCCTATTTTAATGGCATAATCCCAATTTTACCCTCTGCGTTATTATTATGTTTTAGATTTTCCTATGTATTTTTATTTGTCTATATTAAATCTCTATACTGTTATTTTGATATACATTGAATCCTTAATTTTAATAACAATTTTAATTTCTTAAATATGTCGTCAAATTAAAAATTTAATGTATGTCAAAATAATAGTATAGGAACCTAATATAAATAAATAAAAGTACAGAAAGAAATTCAGACCAAAATAAAAGTACAAGAATAAAATAGAGGTTATATCTTCAAGTTTCTATTTTTTGGGATTATATTACCATCAATTTTATAAATTATTATATTATTTTTCAATTAAATCCCATAAATTTTTTTACAATCAAATTTTATAAATTTAATTAATATATTTTATATGAATAAATTTTTTTATACTTGGATAAACTCAATTAACTTTGTCAACATTATAATTTATGCTATATCTTAAATAAATTTTAAATTCAATTGTATTTTGATTAGATAATTTAAAAAATATTTCTTTAAATTAGACTATTCTACAATAAATATTTGAAAAATAATATATTTTAATTAATAATTTTATTTGTATTATAAAATATAATTAATTTAAGATAAAATAGAAAAAACTGTTATATTTTATCTTAAATTAATTATGTTTTGTTATAACAATTAAAATTAAAATTAAAATATGTTAACTTATTTTATTGTTCAAATATTTATCATAAAATGGCCTAACATAAAGAAATAATTTTTAAAATTTTTCTAATTTAAATTTGATTGAGTTTAAATTTTTTTGAAATTTAACACAAATTATAATGTTGAAAAAATTAAATAAGTTTTATCTTTATAAAAAATATTTTTTCATTTATGATATATTAATTGAAATTATATATTTAAAAATAATTAATTAGTTTTATTTATCATTGTCAATGTAACTAATAATTTAATTAAAAATTATAGAATTTGATTGTAAAATTTTTTTTAGGATTTAATTGAAAAATAATATAATAATTTATAAAACTAATGGTAATGTTATCCCTATCAAACAAAAAATAGAAGGTATAACTCCTATTTTATCCCATGCACTTTTATTTTAGTCTGAATTTTGGTATACATTGAGTCACATTTTAACGGCAATTTTAATTTCTCAAATGCACCGTCAAATTAAGGACTCAATGTATGCCAAAATAATAGTGTGAAAACTCAATGTAAACAAATAAAAGTGTAGGGGAAATCTAAAATAAAATAAAAGTGTAGAGAGTAAATTTGAGGTTATGCCTATTTTAATCGGCAAGTTGCCATGCGTATAAAGGTGTAATCGAGGTGAATCGAGTCAAATTTTTGCTAGCTCAGGCTTGGTTCATTTATAATCAAGCCGAACTCGAGTCAAGCTCGCTATCCCACTTGGTGTTCATGAGCTGTTCGCAAGCTTAAATGAGCCTAAAGAAAATTTTAAAAATGCAAACTATAAATTAAAATTATACATTAAAAAATTAAAAATAAATTATTTATTTAAATAAATTACAATACATTTAATAAAAATTGTAATTTTATTTTAATAATATATTTTATAAAATATTTTTTACAACACCAATTTATATATTATATATATAAAATCAAATTACTAAACATTAAAATTACGAGCGGGCTCACGAGTTTTTATTCAAACTTCTCAAGCATCACGAACCAAACTTTGTATAATTTGAACTTGACTCATTTATTAAATGAGCTTTAATATACAAACTAAAATGAGCTTTTATCGAGCTGCTTGTGAGAAACTCAACTCATTTACACCCCTATATGCGAAGAATCGAAAGCAAACTTGTCAAAGAAAATAAATAAATAAATAATGCAACTAAACCTCGGCCATCATCGAAAGGTGGGGATCTGTTTTCCCGCGGATTGAGATATTTTTAGAAGCAAATTATATTTACCTCCTTGAGGTTTAACCTAATTTTAGCTCTCCTCCCTCTTGTTTGAAAATCGAACAATTACATTCCTTAGTTTTAATTTTGTAAACACTTTAGTCCCTCCGTTAACTTTTCCGTTAGTATCTTAATAAATAGGACATTTTACTCCCTCTATTTTATACAAACTAATAATTTTTCTCCCTATATTTTGTAAAAACTAACACTTTAATCCTTTTTATTTTAATAAAATAAAAATTGTTGTTCTTTAATTTTTAAATTTAAAATCATAATTTTTATTAAATTTTCAACAGTTAGACATCCTTATCACTATTTCATCGTCTTTTAAAGTAATTCATTTTATATATTACTTTAGTTTTAGATAATACTAATTTTAAATGGAACAAAAATTAATAAAATTAAGTAAAAAAAAGAATATAAAATAAATTTATGAATATTTATTGGTTTATTAAAATTACAACTTAACTTGAGTTAGTGTGTATTTTGTACAATTCAAAAAAATATATTGATGGAAATATGTGTATATGTCTAAAATTTAGTTAGTATTGAAATTTTAAATTTTAAATAATTAAAAAGTTGAAGGACTAAATTATTTTATTTTATTAGAACTTAGGGAATGAACTGTTTTATTTTTATAAATAAAGGGAGTTAAATGTATTTTGATATAAAAAATCTAACAGAAAAGTTAACAAAGGGACTTAAATATTGACGAAATTAAAATTGAGAGATGTAAATATTCAATTTTTAAATAAAAGGGAGAAAAGTTGAAATTAGATCAAAACTTATGGAGATAAATATAATTTGCTCTATTTTTAGGGAACCGGTAATGAGTAATGGCATGGCCCCCAGAGTCACAAGTTATCACGTGCATGCCAATTTTCATCGCAATTTGGTTGCTTGCCCTTGGCCTCAGGCCAGCTCTCCTAGCTGGAAAGTACTCCATGTTTCTCACAAATAACTTTCATCAACAATATTTTTCTTTAATATCCATAAATTTTAATTTTTTTACTTTTTAAAAATTAATTACAATTTACTTTCCCTATTTTTATCATATTAATATTTCATTCTTGATATTTAAAAAATATATTTATTTATTATTTTTTAATATTATATTATTTCCTCTTTTGCCAATATTTTAGTTAAAATTATCGGCCATTGACTTAAAATGATAATTATGCTCTTCAATAAATTATAGATGATTTACAGACAATTACTAGGGTTTACTATATTATATTAATTACCCCATAAAATGTATTTTTATTCTTTTGTGTTATTACATTTTCACTTTTTTATTGAAATTATTATTAAATTAGTATAAATTATCAATAGATAATAGGATTTAGCGTGCGCCTAAGTATTTTGTAACCACGGTACTATACGAAACCTAGATCAGGGATAGGAGTTGCCACTCTGGTAAAATTCAAAACACACTTTTACAAAACTAGATCCTATGGAGGACCTAATAACCGTCCTTAAAGATTGGGTCTGGAATCTCGACATAGGTGTAGACGACGGGATTTAGCGTGCGCCTAAATTTATTGATACCACGACACTGTTTGAGCTTAGGGCTCTAGGGAACATACTAACCACTATCATAAAGATATGGCGTGGAGATGAGGAGTCGCCACCCAGGGTAATAACTGGGACAAATCGAAAGTGGTGGTAACTCGATTCTCTAATACAAGCCAGCACCATAATTAGGAATTCTGGATATGGAATACCAACTTCTTTTGGTCTTGTGTTCATTTAGAACTATTTTATGAATTACTATCTTATTCTATAATTACATGCAATTTCATTAAACCCTAATTGAACATCCATCTAACCCTAAGGCAACCAATCCATGAAAAAGCACATAAAAAATGCATTCAAAGTGCAACGCCCCTAAATCTAAACTACATTTGATTTTAATTTAAGTTAACTAAATCTACATATTTTATTTACAAGTGAAATGGAACTAAAGGTGGGCCTACATTTTGATGATTAGTGAGCCTAAATCTATTTGTTTTAATTCTAAAGAAAATGGGCCTAAGTCTATTAAATTTTAAAAGAAAAAGAAATAAATTAGTGGGCTTAATTCTAATTAATTTTAATTAAATGAAATGAGTCTAACTCTACAAATTATGAAGAAGACTTTATTAATGGGCTGAGCTAAGTCTAAGTTAATTTTATTTAACTAAAAATGGACATAAAATCTAAATTGATCTAAATGGGCCTAAGTTAATTAAACCTAAATTTAAAAGCCTATTAATTAAGTGAGTTAGACCTACACGTGGGCTTGGAGCCCAAAACAAATAAAAAAATAATAAACAAGTCCAAAAAGATAATAAATAAAAAAAATAAATATCCTGTGATTTTCTAACCCTAATTTAATTTACATACCACCTAAATTAATCTAAAGGCACCATTGATTTTAATTAGGGTTTTACCAAATGGACCTAATTTACTAATTGATTTTAACGTGCAAAAAATTAAATTTCACTATTTTTCCCTCTACCGGGGCTATTACAATTTCTACGTACAATAATAGTTACATGCCAAAAAATCAAAAATAAATACACAATGTAAATACCACTAAAATGCAGAAAATAAATCTAAAACTACATGATTTTGATATGGACTAATCCATGGCATTCCATGGACCTTCATAGATTTAGTCCGTTCAATCCCATCTCTAGAACATATAATGTTTCCACCATCACCATTAAAGAAACAAAACAAAAAATCAAGAAAAATGGTTAGAATAAAATAAGAAATAAAGAAAAATAATAAAAATCAAATGGAAATAAAAAGAAAAGGATGAAACAAAGAGATGTAATATTGATGAGCTCCTCAGACACTTTGTTTGATTCACCGTTTGAATAGATCTGCAGTTGTTATCTTCTCAGATCCAGGCTTTGATCGCTCTTTCAAAAGGAAACTTTAATTCCGATAGAAAAGAGATTTTTTTTTTCAAATGAAGTTCACGCAAAGCTTTGAGGAAAGAAAACTTTTTTTTTCGTTCTTTTTCTCTGTTTCTCTCTCGTTCTCT
>CATIWM010528754.1:0-11468 GCA_949671775.1 Mallotus repandus | reverse complement strand
AGAAATAGTGGAAGCTTAATTTTTCATGTCTTGATGGCCAATTTGAACTAAACTTTATGTTGCTTGAGTTTGTTGACAGCTTGACTATGGTGGAATGTTTTTGATGTTTCTCCTTCTATATATATCCAATTGATGTGAAATCAATTGAAAAATAATCTAGACTTATAATACAATTGATCTAGAGAATATGACTTTGATGTTCATAACAAGAAATTTTTGGTGTAGTATTATTTTTCTATATATTGTGGGGGAGATTTTAATTTGATTTATGGAGTGATATGTGATGTATTTAGTTGATGATGAGTTGAATAAAGTGCTATGATAGTGTGGTGAACTCTTGATATATATGTAAATATAAGAAATATGATTGGATGAATATGAGGACGCAATGCTACTTGTGAATGAGGCAGGGCTATGTGCGATATGGATTATCCTTTATATGTCGTAAAACGGCTTAAAAAAAAAGAGAAAAAATACAGTTGGAAAAAGATTATCGCAGGGCTGTGTGCGTATGGGGATCCAGGAATTATTAAAAAAAATTGAATCACATGTAATTCACAAGTACATTGTTGTCCCAAAGAAAACACTATGATTATGGCAATGTTGGTTATGGAATCCCTTTGATAAGCCATATAAAGGCTAAAGTAATATGTAGTATAAGATTACTATGCTACTATTAATATGTATATACTATAAATTATAGTTAAACATTGAATGGATTGATAATTGATAATACTACATGCTTGAATGTGCTATTTTTCATAGAATATAATTTTATTCATTTGTTGAATTGCAGGCTCACTCCTCTGCAATATTTTTCAGGATTAGAAGAACTGTAATATGTCTTGAAGAAACATTTGCATCAATTATATTAGCATTGTGTCAAGTGGGTCAGCAGGGGGATCGTCCTCAGGTTTTTTAGCATGACGTACTTAATAAATTTTGTTATGTTGTAACAAGGGTAGTGTATTGTATATGTATAACACATAAAAAAAAGATGTGAGCTACTTGATGTTGTAAGCTTTTTTTGTGTAATATGTATTACTTATATATATATAAGGGTGATGTATCTATTGACATGTGATCTAAAGTTAGTTTTTAATAGATATGTTATGTATTAGTCATATGCATACAATGTATGCTTGACATCCTTAACAGGTGTCACAGACTGATATCAAAATATCCACTGAACCTAATAAACACAGATCAATTCCAAAACACCTAAGCACCTAAGCAACATAATTCAAAAAGTCCAAAATACACCTTTTCTCCCCGTTTGTTACTTTTAAAAACACTTTGGCAAGGGGGGAAAGTACCCATCATACTAGCAATGCAACAACATAAACAAAATATATATCCCAAGTTTGAAGGGCTGCAACCCATACAAGTTCTGTGATAGACTTGAAAAAAAAAACTAAAAAGAGTTTTAAAATAATGTAACTGATGCTGATAAGGAGATGCAAGAGGGACCGGAAGGTGATCCCTTAAATAGGCAACGTCACCGGCAATAGTGTCAATCTTGAGGTCCATAAAACCAAACCGAGACTCCAAGGCGGTGACAGATGACTAAACAGCTCTAAATTGAGAATCCAGGTGGACTTTAAGCTGATTCAACATGGACTAGAAAAGGATAGTGGTTTGGCTTCTTCATATACTTAAGGGGCAACAACTTTGGGGTGTTTCTTTGAGGTCGAAGAAGCCTCACTCTTTGCCTGTTTTTGAAACTCAAGCATATCTTCAACACGCCAAATTGTGTTCCCCTATTTGTCAAGCTCTCTCCAGTAGTTGATTCCCTTTACAGTGAATTTTCTAATCATAAAATGATGAGCCCAATTGTCCAAGTTGAGTTTGTCACTTAGTTAGAGATCAATACCATAGGGACATTGTTCATCAGGGGTGAGGACTTTTAGATATTGTGCAATGGCTGCCCACCTTGATTTTCCTAGATTTAGCATTGGCAATACTCAGTAATTGATCAGAAAAAAGTTTGGTTAGGGAAACCCTCTTTCTATTCACCCCACACCACAGAATAAAGAGCTCTAGTTTTCTCACTTTCCCATGGCTCTCTCCCCTAGCTAAGACAGAGTAAGAAATGAAACAATGCAGATACTTAAGCACAAAAGAAATCAAACTCGAGTCTTTAGCATTTTTGGGATTAAATCTTCTCTCCCTTATCAATTCTTCCCAAGCTTTATGTTCATTAAAGAAGGGTTCAACATTGTACCCATAGATACCATCTCTTGGGAGTCCCAAGGCTTCACCTAAGTGTTCATTGGTAAGGGTATACTTTTCATTATGCAAATAGAAGGTTAAAGAGTGGTGTTTGTCGATTTGAAGAGTGTACAAAAATTCTAGGGTTAAAGGAGGAGAAATCGAATCTTGTAAATCAACAAACCTCCTCAGATTCAAGTTGTCAATAAGATTTTTCATACCCTCTTCATAGCCTAACTCTCTCACACATTCCCAATCAAACAATCGAGAAGGGTGGATTGGGCAAGATTTTAGAGCATTATACTTGTCCTTTTGATCTTTGGTGCGCAGAGAAGCGAGGACTAGGTCTTGTGGACCCCTTTTAGTTGTTGTTTTCTTCCTTGGACCAGACTTGGTCAGTGCTTATGTGGTTGCCACGGCGACAGATGCACTTCAAGTGGGGAACTGAAAAGGATATTTGGAATAATTAATTTCTATTCTAGATGAAAAGGATGAGAGATGGTTAAAATTATATATGAAAGTGATAGAAGATAGGTTAAAAATGGAGGAAAGAAGAAAAAGATAGGTTAAAGTGAAAAGGGGAAGGAGAAATGAGTGCGCGGCACTAGAAAGGGGATAAGAAACCCTAGGTGTTATAAAATGGTATAAATACCTCAGCTCTAACCCTAAGTGCGTCATTGGTGATGATGAAAATGTCATAACTGATGAATAAATATTTTTACCACAATTAAACCTAATTCTTTCATGATTGATAACAGAGATAGTCATCATCACAATTAAGCTAAAACTATGATAAATATGATCAAGATAAAAATACAAAAAAAAAAAGAATGCATTAAGGATAGAGTGCTGATGAATTATGACAAATAATGAGATTTTCATAAATATGAATGTTTAAGTCTTCAAAAATATTTTTAAGTAAAATATGAATTGGTTTTATCAAGAATCAAACTTTCACAACTGACGACAAAAAAGTAAAGATCATGAATTTAAAATAGAATTTTCAAAAAAAAATAAACTCTTGAACTTGGGTTGAGCCTCTTTGAACATAATTGGGACTAATTCAATATTGCATCATAATTAATCAGGATTCAAGAATATAGCATATTAACCACTCAAGGTTCAAGCAATTAATTATAATGCGATAAACAAGCACATATCACAATGTATTTCCATCCAATATGCCAATTTCCCTTTTAATGAATTTCATTCTATCTTCAAAAGGGGTTTAGTAAATATATCCACAAGTTGGTTTGTTGTATCAATAAATTCCAATACAACATCACCTTTTTGCACATGATTATGCAAAAAATGATGCCTAATGTCAATATGTTTAGTCCTAGAGTGTTGAATTGGATTTTTGGACAAGTTTATTGTACTTGTGTTATCACATTTTATTAGAATGTGATCAAGAACCATTCCAAAGCCCATAAGTTGTTGTTTAATCCATAAGACTTGAGCACAATAATAACCCGCGGTAATATACTCTGCTTCAGCTATAGACAAAGCAATCAAATTTTGCTTTTTGCTAAACCAAGAAATAAGGGAATTTCCTAGAAATTGACAAGTACCAGAGGTACTTTTCCTATCTAGAATATACACGGCATAGTCCGCATCCGATTAGGATATAAGATCAAATGATGCATTTCTAGGATACCAAATACCTAAATGAGATGTGCCAATAAGATATTTTAATATTCTTTTCACTGTATTTAAATGAGACTCTTTAGGACAAGATTGAAAATGTGCACATATACACATGGAAAACATAATATCGGGCCTAATTGTGGTAAGATAAAGAAGACTACCAATCATACCTCGATATTTCTTTTCATCAATGCTCTTACCATTTTCATCTTTGTCAAGTTTAATGGTGGTGCACATGGTGGTCTTGCTTGCCTTTGCTCCATCAATTCCAAACCTCTTGAGTAAATCCTTAGTGTACTTTTCTTGATTGATTAAAATTCCACTAGTCCATTGCTTTATTTGCAATCAAAGGAAGAATTTAAGTTCTCCCATCATGCTCATTCCAAATTCGCTCATCATGCACTTAGAGAATTATTCACACAAAAACTCATTAGTAGCACCAAATATAATATCATCAACATATATTTTTATAATGAGAATGTCATCTTTATGCTTTTTAATGAAAAGTGTGGCGTCAACTTTGCCTTTGGAAAAATCATTTTTCAAAAGAAATACACTCAATCTTTCGTTCCAAGCTTTATAAGCTTATTTTAAACCATATAAAGCTTTTGATAATTTAAAGACATGATTTGGAAAATAATGTTGCTCAAAACCCGGGGGTTGTTCAACATAGACTTCTTCCTCAATAAAACCATTCAAGAATGCACTTTGTACGTCCATTTAGAAAAGTTTGAAATTCATGTATGATGCATATGCAAGCAACATTCTGATTAGTTCTAATCTAACAACCAGAGCAAATGTTTCATTATAGTCTATACCCTCTTATTGATTAGAGCCTTTAGCCACCAACCTAGCTTTATTCCAAGTAATTGCACCTAACTCATCAAGTTTGTTTCTAAAAACCCACTTGTTGCCAATTATAGGATAATTTTTAGGTCTTCGGACTAAAGTCCACACTTTGTTCCTCTCAAATTGATTAAGTTCCTCTTGCATTACTAGGACCCAACTTTCATCATTTAAGGCCTCATCAACATTCCTTGGCTTAATTTGAGAGATAAAGGTAAGACTATTTAAATGTTTAAGAGAGTGTCTAGTGGTTACCCCTTTTGATGGCTCACCAATGATCAAATCCTTGGGGTGATCTTTCTTGAAATGCCATTCCTTAGGAAGGTCTCCATGAACAATGGAAGTTATGGGAGCTACTTGTTCCTCTACAACTTCTTCTTTTTTATCATTCATCATATTTTGAGAGGACTGAATTTGAGGGGAAACATCTTGATCTTTCTCCATTGCTCTTTGTTGTTGATTTAACTCATCAAGAGCACCGACATCATCATCATCAGCAACAACCACCTTTCTTGGCTCAAATGGATTAGTCTCATTAAAAACAATATGCATGGACTCTTCTACCACTACTTTTCTTTTATTGAAAACTCTATATGACTTGCTAGAAGTTGCATATCTAAGGAATATTCCCTCACCGGTTTTAGCATCAAATTTTCCAAGGTTATCCTTAGTATTCAATATATAGCATTTGCATCCAAACACCCTTAGATATGAGATCTTAGTCTTTCTCTCATTCCATAGCTTATAAGGAGTTTTATTTAAAAAAGGTCTAATAAAAACTCTATTTAAAAGATAACAAGCGGCATTAGTGGCTTCGGCCCAAAAGTATTTAGGCAAATTATACTCATTGAGCATAGTTCTTGCCATCTCAACCAAAACTCTATTTTTCCTTTCAATAACCCCATTTTGTTGAGGTGTTCTAGGAGATGAAAAATTATAAGAAATTCCTATTTCATTGTAAAAGGTTTTAAAATAGTCATTTTTAAATTCTTTTCTATGGTCACTTCTTAAAGTGGAAATTTTAAAGCCTTTTTCATTTTGAATTCTTTTTGCAAGAATTTTAAAAGCTTCAAAATTTTCATCCTTATGTGCAAGAAAGAGTACCCAAATAAATCTAGAGTAGTCATTGATAATGACATATGCATAATTATTACCACTTAGGTTAGCAACTCTACGACCGAAAAGATCCATATGCAACAATTGAAGAGGTCTAGTAGAAGTTACCTTGTTTTGTCCGTAAAAGAACTTTTCACTTGCTCACCCATTTGGCATGCTCCACATATTTTTTCCTTTTGAAATTTCACTTTGGCTAGGCCAATGACATGATCACCTTTGCTTAGATCTTAAATGAGTTCCAGGCTAGCATGACCAAGTCTCTTATGCCACATCCAAGTGTCATCCTTAATAGTAATAAAGCACTCAATGCCTTGGTTAGTTAAGGAGATTAAATCAATAGTATAAACATTGTTGACTCTTTCACCTTCAAAAATAACTTTGTTCTCTTCCTTATGAGTTACAAAGCATTTCTTTGGTTCAAAAGTCACTATATTTCCTTTATCACACAATTGACAAACATTAAGTAGATTATACTTTAAGCCATCAACTAAAAGAACATTTTCAATGTAGGTAAAGTCTTTCTTACCAACTTGACCAATGCCAACAATATTACCTTTGGCATTGTCACCAAATGTAACTTTGCCTCCTTTCTTCATTTCCAAATGAGTGAAGAGGTTGGCTTTCCCGGTCATGTGCCTTGAACATCCACTATCTAGATACCACTTTTCTTTGCACTACAAGCAAATAGTTCATCTCAGTTTAGGTACCTAAATATATTTGGGTCCTTGGGGGTTAGCATTGAATGATCCATCATTCGAGTAAGCCAAATGAGTTTTTCTGATCTAACATCTAGAATTTTTATGTCCCATCACACCACATTAATGACATCGAACATTTTATGCATGCTCTTTCATTTTAAAACTATGAAGACCATGAGAATGAGCATGATATTGTTTCCTAGGCTTAGGTCCTCTTGAGCTATTAGCTGTAGAATTATTAGTTTTAATTCCATTAGACTTTTTAGGTCCATCGGTTTTAAGACTAGGTTTTTAGAAGCCTTTAGTAATTAGAATGCTTGGTCTTACACCTTTTGAGGTGCTAACATGAGCATTTTCAAATCCAATTCCATTTTTAGATTTTAAAGGAGTGAAAGACATAGGGATCATCCCATCAAGAATTTCTTTTCCTTTGTTGAATTTAGAGATGGACTCCCTGAGATTTCCATTCTCATTTTCTAAAAACACATTTTGCTCAATAAGTTTTGCATTTTCATTGGCAATCTCAATTTTCTTAGAATTACTTTCATTTAATGAATTAGTTAGCTCTTCATTAAAGGATCTTAATTTTTCAAGTTCTTCTTCTAAAGTTTTGACCATTTCTTTGAGTGAATTAATTCTAGATAAATATTTGTCACATTTATGAATCAATTTTTTGCAAGCAAGTAACATTTCATCATTGGATTCAAAGTTTAGAGTTACCTCATCACTTGAAGGTTCCTCCAATGCCATGAAGCAAAGATTTGCAACTTCCTCACCGATGTCATCATCACTAGATTCACTAAAATCATCCCGAGTTTCTTTAAGTGCTTGTTTCTTTTCCTTTTTAAATTTCTTATCTTTCTTAAAAGATTTCTTTAACTTTGGACATTCAGATTTAATATGACCCGGTTTGTTGCATCCATAGCAAATGATTTGATCCTTGTTGCTTGAGTCTTGCTTCTTGAATCCTCTTCTTTTCTTCATGATGAGATTTTTTTTTTAGATCATATGAAATTCTTTATCATCTTCATTTGAGTCACTATCACTAATGTTACTTACTTTGAGAGCAATACTTTTTTCCATCTTGGTCTTCTCTTCTTCAACCATTTGAGTCATTTTGATTTCATGTGTGAGAAGCTTTCCAAGAAGTTCATCCATAGGTAGAGTAGAAAGATCATTTGCCTCTTTAATAGAAGCAATTCTAGCTTCCCAAATCTTTTAAGGCAAGATCACAAGAATTTTGTTGTTGACATCTTTATTTAAGAATATCTTCCTAAGTTTTCTTATAGCATTGACGAGAGTGATAAGTCTACCATACATCTCATTAATGTTCTCATTTGGCTTCATTTCAAACTACTCATATTCTCTTCCAAGCATCTGTAACTTCTTGTTCTTGAGTTGATTGGTACCTTCATGTTTGGTCCTTAGAAACTCCTAAATTTCTTTGGCCATTCTCAAGTGCTCAATTCCATTGTATTCTTCTCTACTCAAGCCACAATAGAGGATGGTCATTGCCTTTCTATTTCTCAAGTTGGCTTTAGTTTGATCATCATTCCATTCCTTTCTAGGAATAGTCACCTCATTGCCTTGATTATCTTTTTTTGTTGGAGGACTTCAACCTTCTTCAATAATATCCCATAAATTAACTCCTTCATTATTCAAAAACATCTCCATTTTGTTTCTCCAATATGTATAATTAGTTCCATAAAAAATAGAGGTCTTGTGTAGCTAGGGCTATGAACATTGGGGGCGGCAACAACTTGACATGTGGAGGCCATGATCTTTTCTCCAAGATGGTTAAATCTTCAAGAGTGGAGACCAAAGCTCTGATACCAAATGTAATTCCACAAGTGCCAAGACGGGGGGTGAATTGACTTTTTATGTAAATGGGTAATTTTAAATTTCTACACAAAAGCAATCTATAAACAGGTTTAGAGCTTAAATATATGAAGTAGAACAACAATAAAAACTCAAAGGATTTATAGTGGTTCGGCCCTCAAAGCCTACTCCTCTCCTCAAACACTTGTTGAGAGTTTTAATCCACTATCAATCTACTTTAATGGTGTTGATTAAACCTTTACAAGCTTAACCTAAGCTACCCAAGTGTTTTTCCAAGGCTCACACTCAAACCCATTTGCTAAGAACAATTTTCTTAGCTTATAAGTATTTAAAACCCTAACCCAAATCACTCAAACCCACTATTGAGCTATTGAATAAAGGAATTAAAAACTCACCAACCCACACTCAATAACACTCTTGAGATAGAAGAGATTACAAAGAATTAAAGATGAAAGCTTTGGTGGTTTGAGATTAAATTCAAGATAAATTGCTCAAGATTTGCTTTAAATGTGTTTGCTCAACTTCATTAATTTTCTCCAACTAGTTTCAAAGTGGTATTTATATCCTCTCAGAGAAAAGGAGTTGTTGGAGGTGCATTTAATGCAAATAGAGCCATTTAAACTACCAAATAAAAAGACCTCTGTATGCTCGTCATGATTCATGACAAGTCATCATCACTCATGACAATCGGGCGCCAAGGTGAAATTTGAAATCATGCGTTTTCATGATCAGTGAACTGGTGATGAAACTTTCTGCAAATTTTTGGAATTAGTTGTCATCACTCATGAAAACCCTTCTATTTCGTCAAATTTTTGTGACTTCGATTTTTTGATTTTTACTCCAAATTTTTTTTTTATGGCTGGAAATTGCTTGTTATCACTTGTAATGAGGAATTCCATCATCTTTGACCAAATTTGACTTTTAGATCTTGACAAAAAATTTGATCTTCAATTTTAGTTCGGTCATCACTCATTATAAGTCTATCATCACTTATGAAAGGTGTGCAGACATGATAAAAATGAGGATATTGACTTTTATTTATTTGACTTGTGCAATTTTAGATAACCTGAATATAAACACTTAAACACAAAGGTTAAATATAATTTTACTTAATTAATTGTAACCTTCAAAAAAGATTGTTTTACCCCTCAAGGTTCATCAAAGAGTGAATTTGAAATGAGCGTGATGGGAGAACTTGAATTCTTCCTTTGATTACAAATAAAGCAATGCACAAATAGAATCTTCATCAATCAAGCAAAGTACACCAAAGATTTGCTCAAGAGTTCGGGATGGATGGAGCTAAGGCAAGCAAAACTCCTATGAGTGTTAGTATAGATGTGCCCTAATGTCATTCTTGTAATGTAAAATGACATTGTAAATTATCCCTATGGCAATAAAATATTCATTTAAATAAAGTGTTTGTTTATTTGAATATTTACCTTTTAGCATTATTTTAAATAAATTTATTATCAATAGTTGATAATATGATTTGCAAATTTATTTAGTACATATGTTATAAATTGCTCATAGTCAATTAATTAATATTTGGGTAATATTAATTAGACTATCACCTCTGTATATTTTCCTTAATTAGTATGTGATGCTAATAGTGAGAGGTAGTGAGTCTCATGCTACTTGATATGAAATATCATAATAGACATATGGATATTCATGTGATGGGTGGATGGAACAATGACGTTAGATTAGTGATCGCAAGGATATTCACTTATAATCAACGATCACAGTCTAGGTCATAATGGTGCATATAGTCCTTTAACCTGAAGTGACACAGTCATTCACATTTGAGTGGTTAGAGTTTGTTACCACTTACATACTTGTGTTATTCACACATAGGTATTCTTGATGTATAAGTTCCTGGCCAGGACAAACATAACACAGTCTGAAAGAGTTTCAGTGCTAGAAAATGTTTCTAGTATTAGTTATGTTTTATCAATAATAACTTGAGATGAGGTCATATGATAAAACTATTAGAGTTTGATTAAATCTTGACTTTAGGCTATATCGGGATCTTCAAATAAAGGAATTTTAGTGCATGGTAATTATGACCATAAGGGTTAGTGTGAATCAATATATGCATTTATTTCTAATTGGGTAGTTGTGATATCGATGTTAGGGGTCACGTACAACTTATGAGAACTAAATGTGTATAATTGGGATTTTCACATTTAGACTTGAAAGAGTTTTAAATAATATCAAGAGTTGATATTATATTCTCATTGCTAATTAAACATGAACCTAGTAAGTCACACCTGAAAGAGTTTTGCCAAATCACTATTTCTATTAATCTAATTATTGATTAAAGAGTTTGATTTAATCAATTAATTAAAATTAATGAAATTAGATTTATACTTTAAGCAATGATTCTAGCATATCATGAAATCTAATTCCAATAAGAGTTTAATAATTAATTTATATTTAATTAATATGAGATATTAATTAAAGTATTAAATTAATAATAATATATGTTGTTTCTTAAGGCTTAGATTAATGGCCCAAGTTGTATGGGTCTAGGCCCAAAAGAGTTTTGAACCATATATTAATATAAGGCCCATTAACCTAATTTAGGCTCAATTAGTATTTATATTGGGCTTGGCCTATTTGATTTGTGGATTGGACTTGACCCAAGAGTTGGCCTAATAACCAAGCCCAAATCCATAAAAACATATATAAATCTAATTTGGCATATTAGAGATAAGGTATAATTACTATTACTCTCTGAGGTTAGGGTCTAATTACTAGTTTGTCTCTCCTGTTTCAAAAATTAACTAAAAACCCCGTTAAGTTTGATTCGTTAAACAATTTCCCCATTCTGTCTAAAAGAAACGTTAATTAATATAAAATGACATATTTACCCTTAATATGTTATTGAATTTATACATGAATACCACTATTAACTGATTAATTTCTTCTTTTTATTTTTTATATCATCAATAATTAAATTAAATGTACTTTTAATGTATTTAATACAACTAATTAATATTAAAAAGTATAAATAATTTAAAATAATATTATTTATGTGTAAATTAATATGTCATATAAATATTAAAATACTTCAAAATTTTTGACACATAATGTTAAAATATTTTGATA
>CATIWM010528701.1:0-10256 GCA_949671775.1 Mallotus repandus | reverse complement strand
TAGTAAACTTTCACATCTTGTATTAAGGCTAGAGCATTGTATATGTATAATATAAAGAAAGATGTGAATTGCTTGAAGCTGTGTGATATGTGTTACATATGTAAAATTATGAGTTAAAAATTTGACATAAATAATTATGTTAAGTGTTAGTCACATGCATACAATGTATGCTTGGCATCCTTAACAGGTGTCACATAGTTTTTGTTACAAGGGGAGAGACAGATGTCCTAAATGACAATGAGCTTCAAAAGGAGAACTAACACTTGAATAGACAATGACTCGAGGTACCTGTGTATCCAAGATGTACAGACCTCCTGATTCTCGTCCTTTACCAATCACATGCTTCGTCATAAGATCCTGAAACAGATAGTGATCAGGGAAAAATAAGATATGACAATTTAGTGTACGAGTGAGTTTACTAACAGACATCAAATTAAAAGTAAAATTTGGCAAACTTAAGATATGGGATAGTGAGAGAGTAGGTATGGGGTTGATTATGCCGGAACCAAGAATAGAAGAAGTGGAGCCATCTGCCAATGTGATAGAGAAGGATGAGGGGTGTGAGTTAAAGGTAGAAAAGAGGGTAGGATTACCTGTCATATGGTCTGTAGCACCAGAATCAATCACCCATTGGGATGAAGAAGAAAGTAGATAGGTATTGGTTGTACTTAGGTCAGTGATGGATGTGATAGATTGAGATGAATTTCATAATGCTTCCTAATACTAGGTAAATCGGGCATACTCATCAGCAGAGATTGTAATAATAGCATCAGAGGAAGAATGAGGTGATTGACTAGTAGCTGCAATATAGGTTGATTGAGACTATGGATATGTTCGATTCCTCTGCTGTAATTTTTAACAGTTCCATATTGTATGACCAGATTCATGACAATAATAGCAAATTAGCCCTTTTGTATTCCAGTTGTTGCCATTTCTGCTGCTGGAATTGTGATTACTGTTATATTGGCCACTATTACCCCCACCTCTTCTATTAGTCTGTGAGCGAGATTTGCCTGCTAATCTATTGTTCTGACTAATAAGTGCACTAGAGTACTGCACAAGAGAAATTAAGGGGCTAATGTCAGTTCAAAGTATTCTAGTGAAGACCTCCTTCAAAGAGGAAAGCTCAATACTAGCCAAAATCTGTGATTTAGCATTGTCAAAAAGAGAATTGAGACCAACCAAGAAGCTCATAATTGCCATCTGCTCACGTTGAGCTTACTGTACTTTGATGTAAATACTGAAAGGTAGCAATATATTCAATTCCTTATAAGTGCGTTTGAATTTTATGAAATAGGCTTGAAGAGACTGGTCCTGTTGCTCAGCCCGATAAAATCCCTTACAAACATCATAAATATGAGAAATATTCTCTTTACCAGAATACGGGAAGGCCAAATACTCCATTAGTTCTTTCACATATTCACAGTGAGTAACTAGACTAACTATCTTATTATCAATAAAATTGCGCGAAATTGTAAGAATAATTGAGCATCGATTTTCAGTCATTCAGTACGAGTGTCATCAGTGGGGGGATTCTCTATTAAATTATTGTCTTTAGAAATACTACGTAGAAAAAGTCGATCAGTTTTGGACCAATCCAAATAATTAGAACCATTTAGCTTTTATTCTGTAATTTTAGATAACATAGGAATAACATTCAGAATGACCAAGTTCTTTTGTTCAACCATTCTACAATAAAAAAATCCAGATAATCACAAATACGGACATCAAAGAGAGAGCCAAAATTTCAGCAACTAAAGTCAAAATTTCAACAACCAAAGTCAAAATTCTGAATTTACCCAAAATAATTAAACAAAGACTCCCCACAACAACTAAAAGGCCCAAAAAAATTAGCAATTACAAAGTCCAAATAAACCCAGAACAACCAAGGAGTCTAAAGAAATCTAGAATTCTAGCAAAAATTTGAAAAAGAAATCAACATAAAAGTAAAGGACCTGATTACACCCACAAGCTTGGAATAATTAAATGGACAGAGAGCTTACCAAAGAAGCTGCCAACGTCACTGGAATTGTAAATCAAAATTTTCAGAAGGCATGTTAGAAACACGCACAGGACTGTTGGTAACCATTCTTAGGAATGCCCCTCTAAAGATGAACCAAAATTCTGCCCCAAACCCTAGTTTTGCAGGTCTGCCTTCTATGGCAAAGAATAAACAGAGAAGAAGACTAATTTCTAGGGCTCTGATACCATAAGAAAGTTTGCCTTTCTTATTATTTTTCAATTGATAATCATATATATATATACACAATTGAGATACATAAAATAGGAAAGTATATCAATCTATTCCTATAATATATACATAATTTCTACCTAAATAATTTCTTTCCTTTAACAAAAATGAAGAAAATTGTGATAAACATCATTCTTATTCTTTAAAGGAAATAGCCAAGTAAATTTTGTAAAATCATATAAAAATTATAAAATATTTATGCCCTAGACTAGATTCCATGGGTGCCAAACCTTAACCTTCTTAATGGAATAAATCAAATGGCCCTATGGTTTTATAATCAATTAAAGGTAAATGAGATTTAGACATTTTTCTATAACATAAGATGAACAAAAAGTAGAAGTTAAAGAAGATGAACTTGGTAATTTATTGGTCTTGATAATGCTAGACACAATGCGAGAATAAGGGTGACCAAAATGAGCATGCCATTGATCAAAGGAGCATTTTTCTCCAAGGAGAGCTTGTTTGAAATCAGAGGTAAAACATAAAGGCCTTGCTTATTCAGTTTGTGAAGCAATATATTGTTGCTCACTTGATCCTTAATTAAGAAATGATTTGGCCAAAATTCAAAATAACAAGCATTGTCAGTGGCAAATTTTTGAATAGATGAGAGAGATTTGGTAATTTTGGGAACAATTATCACTTCATAAAATTAAAAAATTTTAATGGACTAACATATATAGTTTTGCTATAATGAATAATATCCAAGCCTTAATTATTACCAACTCGAATTTGATTATTGCCAGTATATTCATTTGCAAGGCAAAAACTTGAAATGTCAGGAGTCATATGGTGTGTTGCTCATGTGTCTAGGTACCATTGAATGTTATAGTAGAGTGAAGGTGGTTGCACTCCGAAAAAGGAAGGTTGACAGTTTCCTGGTGATTAAAAAGATGAAGACATGCAATATTGGCTTGTGCAATAGAAGGCTACCTTAGGTAATAGTAACAGCGGCACCGATTAGCATTGTGGTTTCGGTAGCCACAAATCTAATACACCTTTATTTCTCCAGTTATTATTTTGGCAGCCTGAAAAATGTAAAGATTGAGAAATTGAGGCAAGGAATGAGAAGTAGATGTTGTCGAGTGTTTATAAGCAATGTTGGTCAGAGGAATCTTATATGCTCTTAAGCAAAATTTCATGAGCCAATAATTAGCCATGAAGTTCATAAAATTTCACAAGTTCAGGGCATAAGTTACGAGCAATAATAATGGCATGAAATTTAGAGCCAATATTTCTATAGATAATGACATTAAATTCAATGTCAAAAAGTTATCTACCAACATAGGCTAATTCATCGGCAAGGGCTTTGGCCTTCTGAAGGTATTAAGATACACTCATATCATTATGCTTTAATTCTTGAAGCTCAATATTCAATTGGAGCTGGCAATTATGAGATAAAGAGCCACATGAATTTATTAATGCATTTCAAACCTTAAATAAAGAAGTGAGCCCAATGATGTAGGGAAAGACCTCCTCAGATAGAGAAGAAAGTATAAGGTTTGATCCTTGAGAAACCAAGTTTTAAATTAATGATTAATAGTAATAGTTGAAGTGTTATTATTTGAAGGTAAATGTTATGGTGGTGCTGGCATAGTACCATGAACAAAACCAAGGAGTTTATGACAGTTTAGCAAGGGAAGGAATTGAGTTTTCTAGGTTAGATAATTATGAGAGGTGAGCTTAATGGAGAAGGCATGAGTGGTAGAGGATGAAACAACAGAGGTGATGGGAAGAGGTAAGGGCTATTATGGTTATGGGAGTTTTGGTCATTATGAAGAGAAAAAAGGAAAAAAATTTAGAGAAGAGTTTCTTTTTTAATATATATTATCACTATAAAATTTTACATTTATAAACCTTGATGTTAGCCTTGATAACAACATGATAGTCCTACCAACTATATGATAAAGATAATTATATACAACAAACTAAATGTTATCTTTATCCCTTAATAATAATAATGAGTGAAGACTTTTTTATAATTTTGTCTATTCCTCTTCGTGTGTGTGTTTTTGTGTATATAAAAAGAGAGTATCAATACAAATGAAAAGTTTAACCATTATATTGAGGAGAAAATAAGGGGAATGAAAATGAATAAAAGGGAAATTAATGTTTATTCTACTTAACCATTAAAAATTTTATGAGGGGGAAGGAATTAGAGGGGAATTATTCTCTTATTTCCCCTTTATAAGATGAAATCATTACACCCCTAATTGGAGTGTAAAAAGTTTTAACTTCTGTTTGCAAAATTTAGTATTAGACAGAAACACCTTTTGATTATTTTAAAAAGGGTCCTATGAGCCTTTTACAATCATACAGAGATTGGGGAAGAAGAGAGGTTTTATTGTCAGCTCAGGTTAACAATAGGAGTAAGAACAGTTCCTGACCTTCTAACCTGTAAGAAATGAATCAAACAGGAGTTTGGCTCTACCAGGAAGCCTGATCGCAGAGATCAAAAGATAAATAGACACTGAGTCTGATAAAGGAGAGTAAAATAATATTATTTGATTATGCAAATGTTCGAGAGAGTACAACTGAAGGAACTTTTTAATTTTATAAGCCTTGAAGCCCGACCATAAAAGATAACGAACAATCAAAAACTTACCTAATCCATCATAAGGAAATGAATCAACAATTAAGACATTTCTAAATTACAATAAGGTAATAATCCTTAAATCCGTAAACTAAGGAAAAGTAAAACTTACTATAAATAACCAATATCAACTTTATTACCATAAATCCCTTAACCACAGTAAATGGACATCCCGAATAAATAAGGCCCATCAAGCTCCGACCCTATTGGTTAGTGTCGGGCCCACATAATTTGCAATTATACTATCAAAGGCCCAAAGCTACCCAATAGTTAAAGCCCATGGTGACCATTTAGGCTACTCAAATAACTTCTAAAAACACATTATAATTTAATATTTTATTAATTATTTTTAAGTTAACAAATACAACAAAGTCTCTAATCTTTATTCTTTTTTCTTCCCCTCCCTTTCATTCCCTTTAACAAACTTCCGGTCCTCTTCCCTTTTATGGATGCCATGTATAGTATTAGATTGATTCTTATGTATTTATACATGTAATATAGATCAATGACTATAATTAAACAAAAATTAATCTAACAATTTTAATTTCTTATATAAATATATATACACACACAAACAAACGAAGGGGGACATGCAAAATTATAAAAACGTATTCACTTATTTATTATATAAAATTAGATAATTTAGTCATTTACAAAAAAAATATATTAATTAAATTAATTAAATTGTAATTCTAATTTAATTGAAAGTATATTTTCTATTCTAATTAGGTTAATTTCTATTTTATCTCTAGTAAAAATTAAATTAATAAAATTTAATTCTAAATTGAATGAAAGTATGTTTCTTATATGTTTCTTATTTTAATTAGGTCAATTTTTATTTTATCACTAACAAAAATTAAATTAGTTATTATTTTAATAGTAATTTTATTTAAAAAATATATTATATTTTAATTGGGTCTACTTATACTATATCTAATATAAATTAAATTAGATAACATGATTTTATAAGTCTTACTAAATGAAATTTAATAAGTAAATAATTAAAATCAGAGAGTGTTGTATAATTGTTCAAATAGAAAATTTATTAAATTTGTAATAAGTTGCTATGTTATAATTTAACACTATCAAGATTGAAAAATTAAATTTTCATATAAATAAAATAATAGTCTTATTATTTTAAAAACATATTAAATTAAAGTTTATTAAGTAAATAATTAAAATTTAATCAATTAAAAAAATTTATTTATATTGAAATCTTTAATTATATTTTAAAAAATAGAATATATAATTTGTTTGATTGTGGTATTTTTATTATATAAGAAAATTTGTATAATTATCATTTTTAGATATTTTTATACAATTTAATAAAAAAGAGCTAAAATTAAATTAATTAATTTTTATTATTTAATCATAATTTGAAATTAAAAAAGTACCTTAAATTACTTTTTGAATAAATAAATGTATTAATATTAAAAACATTCAAGAAATAAACTGTCACTATTATTTACTAAAATTATAGGTTTAATGAGATTTTAATATTTAAATTGTTATATAAAAATATAATTTTTATTATTTTTAAAATTTTTAATTAAGAATATAACTAATAATTTTTTATTATTTTATGATTAACTATGGCTATTATTTTTAAAGTAGAGAAAAATATGTATACCAAAAAAAATTGAATGAAAATAGTCGAAAAATAGCTAAAACTCTTAATGCAAAATTGATGTGTTGCATTATAAAAAAAGGAAATGAATATTTACTAATGCAAATGAAGACAATTGATATTGACGATTTACAAATTGTTGGAATAAAAAGGGTTAATGCACGTTCCAACCATCAACTTTACTCATTTTCACTAACATATTCTAACTTTTAAAGTATGGCAGTTTGACCTATGTACTTTTCAAGTTATTGCAATCTTGATATACTTGATGATGGAGAAATTAGTAAAAATTAGTGGAATAAAATATTAATTTTTCTATTCTTAACTTCACATTTTAATTTTACAAATTATTTTAATTTTATTTTATTTTAAAATTATGACAAAAACATTTCATGAATCAAATTTTAAATTTCAAAATGAAAATAAATGATAATTCATGAATTTGATGATATTTTTCATTATATGAAATTACATCACATAATTAGAAATGTTTACCATTCGACTAATTCTTTATGTTTAATATCTGAAGGACATTAGCTAATAATTTTAATTTTTGACTTTAAAAATAAATGAATAAATTATATTTAATTATTTTCAGTTCGATTATAGTAATCCCATTAAATTTTAGCATGACCATTTGATCTCATAACAATACTCTATAGATATCTAGTTATAATTTTTAAATTGGATGAAATTAAAAGAAACATATATAAAATTGATGGAATAAATTAGTATATTTTTTAAAATAAAAAATTAAAATTAATGATATTTTCTTCAAATATTATAAATAATATATACGTATCCAAATGACAAACATTTCTAATTTGAAGTAGATTAAATTCATTTTTTATTATTAATTGTAACTATTTTCATTTGTAAATTGTTATCTATTTTGATTTATAATTATAATTTTGTTTGAAAATTTTTTTTGTAATAATTTTAAAATTAAATAAAACTAGTCATGAATCCGCACTTTGTATAGACTACAAGTAATATACATATTTTAAAATAAATAATTAAATAATTATAATAAAATAAAAACTACAAATTAATTAAATATAAAAGTTAGAACTTATTTTTTTTATTAAGAGTAAAAATTATTTTTAATATGCATACTAATAATAATTATTGAATAAATAAATAAATAAAATAAATAGTAAAAGTGGGTGAAAATTACATAATTTTATTTTTAGGTTAAAAAAAGAGAAGTGTTTTTATTTGAATATAATAGAATGTTTCAGTAAAAATAAAAGACATTATTTTTTATGAAAAATGAAGACTAATGTTTTAAATGTAATCATATTAGAGTATTTTATATCAAATAAAACATGTGTATTTTAATAAAATTGAATTTATTAATTTTTTATAGTAAAATATTGTGAATTTTAATAATTCAAAATACAAAATTTTAGGAGTTAATGCTGAATTATGAAAAGAGACACTTTTCAAATTTTTGGTTTAATAAATTAAAAATAAAATACATCATAATAATTTTATTTTCTTTAATTTTTGTTACCATAATTTTTTGGTTATAATAAGATTAGTTTTTAAAATTATTAGATTAGTATTATAGTATATATAGTAGTGTTTTAGTTGAAAAATAATGCTAAATAAATATTTGAGTGATTTAAGTAGAAAAATATGTAGTATATAAATATTTTTAGAATTTGAGTAGTATTGAGATATGTATAATAGTGTTTTACCTAAAAAATAATACTAAATAAATATAAGGTAAATATTTTAGAGTGAATACTCAAATATGAAGATAGACATTTATCAAATTTTTGGCTTAATAACTTTAGAACTCAGCATTTAATATATATATATATATATATATATATATATATAGAGAGAGAGAGAGAGAGAGATTTTAATAATTTGTAAAATTAAAATTTATTGTGAAAAGGTTGGAAATGCATTTGTGAAAATAAGTGAAGTTGAGGATAGAAAACTTTAATATCATTTTTCCAAATTCCGTGTCAACAAGTATATTTATTCATGAAAATATCATATCAGTACGGGCACGTGCCAATTTGAGGTTAAATAAAATTGCTATGAAATATATAGTTCATTGGCTACATAGTCACAAGTTAAAAATGAGGATATATTGACAAAAATGAGCAGTTAAAAATGGGGATATATTGACAAAAATGAGCAAAGTTGATGGTAAAATCAACCATTATCATGAATTAAAAAAAATAGAGTTTGGAGTTCACAGTCCTACACAAGTAATGGTTAATCAAATTTGAATGAAGTCTACTGTCGCCTAAAATACAGTTCTAAACTAATCGTCTATTAAGATAATATTATAGATGAAGTGTCCATGTTGGTGTTGGAAGAGAAGAAAGGGCAGTTGAAAGGAGTCATAGGCAACAAACAATGAATAATTTGCACCAAAAACAACATGATTTTGCAATATTTGAAAACACAAAATGATAGTTCATTGGATTAGCAATGCCCATACCACAATTTGAGTCGATAAGTACCATTTTTGCTTCAATGAGTACAATTTAAGTAAAATAACACTTTGTTTTAATAAATAACAAGAGTTTTTATTGATTACTTGGCGCAAATATCACACATTCAGATGTGTGTCCGAAATCTACACAAAATTTTCAACTCTCATATTTACTAGTTGTGCATCAAAGGTTAATGTGATTGCATCATTGATTTATCAGTATACAAGTTTGGTTACTAAAATAACAAAATCAATTGATCTAACACATCAATGCCTATACGACAATTGGGTAATTTTCACTCACGGTACTTAAAGTTTGGTCATTGTTTCATTATGGTACCTATATTTCAAAACGTAGCGGTAAACCGTATAACCTTTCATTTTATTATCAATAAAGTACCTGAAGCCGGTTTCCGACCGAGCTGATAATGTGGCATGCCACGTGGCACTAACGTGAAGCCATGTGGCACGATCATATGACGTGGTGCCGCGTGGCGCTGACGTGGCCTAACACATCACTATAATGAAACCTTCATTAAATGTGAGATACTGTAGTGGGATCTTCACTAAAAGTTGGGTACCATGAGTGAAATTTTTCAGATTTTATTTTATTTTTATTTATGTAATTGGTTTTTGTTTTTTGGTAGTCAAATATTGAACTATATCGTTTGTAAGTGAAAATTTGTGTTTTTAATTTTCATCTCAATTTTTAATATTACTCATGAGATTAATCAAATTTAAATAGACTTGCAAAAATATAAATTATAAATTATAATAATTTATTGAATTATAAAAATAAAAATTTTTATTTTAGAATTTATAAAATATTCAATTAAAATTATAATTTTATTATAACCAACAAACTTAAATAAATATTTTATATTTATTATATTTTGGGACCTATTTCAGGAAACTCATTTAAGAAAATTTTGCATATCAAAAAATTTTTGTTTATTCCGAATATATTAAATTTAATAATAGCAAAATATATGATACATATTTACGTATTATTTTTGTTTTTTATTTTTTTGAGAAAACGTATTATATTTTTATTGATAATGTGTAAAACACTTTATATATATTTTACAGTTGAATGTAATATATTTGAATAATAATTTTAACACTAAAAAATGACCAAAAAAAAAATTTAATTTTCTTTGTTTTCTATAGGTTAAAAATACCATTTTTCTATATTTATGGAGAGTGGTTTTTGATTATTTAGCTATTTAAATTTTTTTATTCACTTTTATCAAGTTTGTGTTGAAATAATTTTTTTAATTATTTTAAAAATTACTGTGTTATTTAGTATATTCTTATCATTATATTTTTT
>CATIWM010528689.1:0-12305 GCA_949671775.1 Mallotus repandus | reverse complement strand
TTTGTCTGCCATTAATTTATACTACCATACGAGATATCAAGAAGTAAAATTTTCCCAAAAATTGCTTATTGAACATCCAAAACCCCACTTGTCCCATTGTAAACAAGGTTTTGTTGTCCTGTTACGCTCTCTTTAGCCATGTTATAATTATATAATCAATAATTAACATAGTTGTTTTGATTTCTTGTAGTGTTTGATAGGGCTTTAAAGTTACGAGGCAGAGTCTATGGAGATACTCTTTGTGCTGGCAAGCAGTATCAGCAGCAAACATGTATCCTTCTGCTAGCTATTTCATGTGCAACTAGCAAAGCCTTAGTATCAAACTTGCATAACTCATGTGCAACTAGCAAAGCCTTAGTATCAAACTTGCATAACTCATTCGTAATGCCTCTGCAACTGTAAGAATCATTTAAAACACTATACATAGGTTATTAAAATGTAAATCTTTACTACTTATATTTCTGATTTTTTTTTTGCAGGGAGCAAGTCGCCGCTTGAACTCACCTAGGAAGAATGTGGTGATTGAATATGTTGGGGTTGTAAAAAAAGTTAAGGCCCCACAAACTATGATGAAATACTTCTGTTTAGAGGTACGTAAAAATGGTGGTTTTGGTTCTTGCCTAATGAATAATAAGTGACACATTGTTACATTCATATATGCAGTTCTCTAAAAAGGAGCAGGAAAATGCTGAAGAGGATCTTGAAGAAGATAAGAAAATTGTGGTCGATTTGAAGTATAGAAATAAAAAGAAGTTGAAAGCCAAATGAAGAAGTGAAGAAGATGATGTGAAAAAGTCCCATTGTGCACTGAGTATTATAATTTTTTTCCATTTCATGCTCTCATTTGCATTTTAATTATATGTACCTACCACATCAGCAGAATGCCCCAAAATAATTAGAATTTTAAGGTCCTCCTCCATCTCTAGAATGATAAAATTGCCCAGCACATAATAATCTCCAACCTTAACAGGAACATCCTCTAAAACACCAATAGGATAAATGATGAATCCATCTGCTAGTTGTAGTGACATCGTTGTTGGTTTTGGTTCTCAAATATTTAGGTGTTTATAAAGAGAAAGAGGCATTATACTCACACTTGCACCTAAATCACATAATGACCTACTTATAAAATCAGTACCAATAACACAAGGAATAGTGATACTCCCTGGATCCTTAAGCTTTTATGGAAGCTTATTGTGAATGACATCACTACATTTAGGAATCGAAAGTCTTCCCACTTTTGCTTATGTGAAATAATGTCTTTTAAGAATTTTGCATAGGAGGGCATCATGTTAATCACATCTAAAATTAGAATGTTTAATTTAGTTTGAGCTACTGGAATGCCTTTAAAAACTTCCCAAATTGTTTGTCTAATTTGCTCTTTTATTGCCTTTGAGGTAAAGGTAATGGTAGAGTACTAATCTTAGGCATCTCTTCCTTTTTTTCAACATGTTCCTTAGTCTGTCTCTCCTCTTATTCAACATCTATCATAGCCTTTTCTTTATCCTTTTTCTACTCAATAGTGTTATTGCCTTAACTTGCTCTTTAGGATTTTTAGTTTATCTAGGCAACATTCCACTTTATCTTGAGTTAGATGCTTGGGGATGCAATTTGATTTTCTAGCATCTTATTATTAACAAAGAGTTAATTCATTTGAGATGTTAGGTTCTTGATAGCTTCCTTTGTTTGTTTTAATCCTTGAGAAACTTCACCATCATGCCTTTAATGTTTAATTTGTGTTGTTATGGTTGATGGAAGGTATTCTTTTGTTGAAACTAGGTGGGGGCTGCTTAAATCCTTGGTTAGCATTTTGTACTCTTTGATTTTACGATGAAAAATTAGGTTGATTTCGCCATCCTAGATTATATGTGTTAGAGTAAGGGTTTCCTTGACCTCTTTGATAGTTGTTCATAGCATTTAGTTACTTAATTGATGGTTCTTAAGGGTAATAGTTCACTTAACACTCCATAGTGGAATGTCCTCCTCCATAATGCTCGAATGCATAGATAGACATTGGATTAGGTGCCTTAGTTGTAGCTTTTAATTTCTTTATAAGCGTATCAATCTTTGCATTTATAATATTCTAACCATCTACCTCATACATCCCTGCAACCCTTTTGGTTGCACTTCTTTCTCCTTGTCATTAATAGTTGTTATAAGTTATTGTCTCAAGTAGGTTATAAGCATCATCATCAGGTGTCTTGCTCATTAAAGACCCTTGAGCTATAGCATCTATAGTAATCCTCATTGGTTTGGTGAGCCCTTGATTGAATGTTTGAATTAGAAACCATTGATGACTCCATAGAGTGGGTAATTCCTTAAATTGCTCCCATGCTTTATATAAAGATAAATTGTGTTATTGAGTGAAACTCGTGATCTATTATTTAAATTTTATTGTCTTATTTGATGAGAAATATTTTCCTAAGAATGCCTTGGACAATAAATCTCATTAAGTGATTGACTGTGGCGCTATCTTATAGCCATCCTAGAAAATGTATCTTACATATAATGCATGGCTACTACCTTTTCCTATTTTATAGGTTCATGACATAACATGGATTCATACCATTCTATCTTTATCCCTAATGCTTAGTTTCATGCAGAAAATAGCTTCGAGAAAGCTTCATAGACACAAGGTGGTTAAATGCATCAGTCATAGCCTGAGTATCAAGATAGCTGAATATAATAGGGAATTAGTACTGAACATGGAGGAGAATCTCCAAGATGCACTTATAAAATTGGTATATGATGGGACACTATTTGAATTCCGTCAAAATAAGATGAAGAATATCATTGAGCAACTGCTTTGCTCTAAAGAAGTGCATGGAGAAGCATCGGTTTCTATGAATACACAGATTGATAAAGGAAAGAATGTGATGCATACTCCTAACCTAGAATGTGATGCATACTATCAAGCTTTATGGGGAGCGCTACCGCCCCTGCCACGGCCCCCGCCCCTGCCTCCTACGAAAATAGTCAATTTAATCAAGCTTAAGCCATCATAGGAGGTCAAGATATTAGCTGATAAGACGACGCAACATGGGTTTTCTCTTAAGGACAAGAATGCTATAAGGAGCCATAATTATATTGATCTTGTGCTATTTAAGGATGAACTATTACCTCAGGACTTCAAACTGCCTAACTTCATAAAATTTAATGGTTTTGGAGATCTTAAGGTAATATGCTACTTTCATGGCTTCTACAAAGTTAACTAAATATTAAATACTGAAGTTCTTATTCCTATCACTTGAAGAGGGACCGAGAGCATGATTTTTCGATCTAAAAGATGAAATTAATAATGACTAGATGCTGCTTGCCTAAAAATTTATTAAGTAGTATAACTACAACACTCAGTTGAATATCATTAGTGTGATCTTGAGACCATTAAACAGAAGAATGGTGAGAGCTTCTTAGACTATATAGCTCAATGGAAAGCAAAAGTGGATTTGATGAGACATAAACCTTTTAAAGATGAGCATATGGAAGTGGTGATCAAGGGACCCTACCTCAATTCCATAAATAAATGCTCTTTGTCCATTACAAAACATTCAAAGCCCTTTACCAAGCTAGTATTTAAATTGAAGATTAGGAAGCCTCACAACCAAAGAACCTTTATCGCAAACCAACTCATTCTAACCAAAACATAAATACCTACACCCGATAAACTAAAATAAACCTAGTTGTAAGTCACCTCATCACCATCAAAAGTGAATCTACAATAAGAACAAGCTATTAGAAGAAGAACACGAAGCATAAAAAAAGTAAATGGAAGGCGAAAACTAACCTTGTTAAATGTCAACTTCGTGAGAGCAGTGCGGACCTCCTCCAAGGAATGCGAATGACATCTCCAACTCTAAGATGTCCAAAGAGGGAAGTGAGAGAACTCCTCACGTAACTGGGTGGCCATGTGGGAGGAGATAATGTGCAAAACTCAAAATTCCAAATTTGTTAAAGCAAGGAAAAAGTATGTCACAAGTAATGCACTCAGAAAAAGAAAAGTAGAAATAATAAGAGGCAGTGAAGCAACTCATATCAACCACTAGAGGGATGCTACAAATCTATGATCCACCCCTGTACACATCATCCAAGCAATGCAGGAGATAGCCATAAGTAGGGAAGCCCCAGTCATACTCCTGCATGCTATTAAGATCTCGTAGAAGAGGAAGCAACCATAAACCGCCGGAGCTACTCCAGTTCAGAAACACCATAATGCTCATAAGATAGAACATGAAGCACTAGGCGAGCCTCTCAGTGTCCACTGGCCCATCTATCACAATCGCCTTAAAAGCATACTTGAGACAGTCATATAACATAAGACGGCCCATGCCAACCCTGAACTCGGGATCACAACCAAACAAATCGACATGTAATGCTATCAGACTAACGTGGATATCAAATGAAATGTGTCTCCCAAAGAATAAGAAACTCGTAATCACCGTAAAGTTGAGAGGCGTAATAATCATCTCCTCGAATCAGAAATGAAAGGTGTGTGCAGTCTAACTACCTCTCAATCAGAGTAGTCATAGCCCTAGTGGCTTTTCAGTACCTTTGGGCCCTCCAACAAACTATTGATTAGACTGTCAAAGTTGAGTCCATGTACCCACTAACGCACCTCTCTAAACAAGCTCCGGTAAAACTTTTTATCTCCAATAAAGCTACCGGGCAATAATAGGGGTGTCACTACGCTCTAAAAAAAGAAGTTAGTAAAAATGTGAACCCTAACTAAGAACTTTTTTACCTATATAATGAGCACTAACCATTAGTTTATTTTTTATTCGCAGGTGATCTCAAAAGAAGAGGGTACCATACAAGAACTAACAGGCAACCTAAAAGGAAAATTTCCTAGGAAACCAAATAATCTCTAAATATCAAATATCAAGGATTAAAAGTCAGAACATGTAGTGGAGTTCATCCTAATAAGGGAATCATAATGCATAATAATTCTTCTAAAGTAAAATAAATAAATAATAAAATAATAAAAATAGGGTTAATATGCTATTTTATTCTATCCTATTTTTATAGGGGGAAAAATCTCAAATAAATATACTAAGGAAGAAAGAAGCATTAAAAAGAAAAAGGTCTCGAGTACTAACCTGCTATTGGTGAAGCGTCTAGAAATGCACCCCCGGGTTTAAGACAAGTAGAACCGCACAACCCCTGATCACTCCGTGCCTCATATGATGAGTTGATGAGCAGCACCACCTATCATCGGGTCCTCATGGTCACTCTCCACATTGATCCCTATTAAGAGATCGGGATTAAGCTCGCCTAAGCTACCTCGCCTTTTTGCATAAGTGTGTGAAATGAGAAGAAGAAAAGCCTAAGTCCAGAGGATTCCTAAGTGGAGAGAGAGAAAATAAGTGAAGAATGAAAAAATAGAAAAAGAACCTTTTATAGCCTTTAGGGCATGGGTCCAGCCTCAACCCATGCAGTGGGTCAGCAACCCATGTAGTGGGTCAATGACCCACATGTATGGGATGCCCCCAAGAGGTTGGATGAGGCCCATTGAAGCCCCCAAATGGACTCCACAGACTTCCCGAGGCTTCGAAAGAGCTCCATAAGCACATCACAAGCCCAAGAATCAACTTGGGGCACACACAAGATGTCAAAAGCCCACGGTAAAAATTTAAGGTAATTCAAAGTAATACAAAAACTCCAGGGAAGTCCTTTGTACCACCCTGCTTCAAAGTTTTCAAACGCATTTATGCACTCATGCACACATACATTTATACTCATATCATTCATCACAAAAATAATTTTTTATGCTCTTTAAAGTAAAACAGTACAGTCAACCCTGATGGAGGTTGTCTCACTTCAGTCAACCCTTTGGAATTTCTTGACCTTGATCAGCAACTTTGAGCCAAGATTCCTAAGATTTAATCAATCTAATGCTTGATAACATTATGAAAGAAGGAAAATTCATCAAAATGAGAATCACAAGGAATCAGAACGCTAGAGTAGTTTGCAATTGCCGTAGAAAACCCGTAAAATAATTTGAGCACAAAAATCATACTCAATCCAAAGGATACCTTGGCAGAATTCATACTGAGTAATATGAGAAAGGCATGGAATACCTAAAAAGGAAACGAATGCATAAATGCAACTACTCTAATACTCCCTAATAAGAGTAAGAGTATCTTAAACACTCTTTGACAGTATTCACGTTAAGTAATATCAAAAAGACAGGGAATGCCTGAAAAGAGAAATATGCCTTGCAAAAACAAGTAGTATGATCAAATATTCACTTTTAAAGGGGAATGTTTTGGTAACAAAAGCTGTCTCATTCATCACAATCCCTCATGATCTCAATTTGAGGAATCCTCATCCGATCGTTAAGGATGCTTTCTTTCCACTCGGTAATAAAAGTATCCTTGGCAAAGAGTTGTAGTTCAAATCTTAAGGAAATAATAAGGACTACGCCGAGATGAGACTACCTTAGCTAGGATCGCTCAAAGTTCATAGCAAGCACCTCTCTATGGTACAGGAAAACCTCCAAAGCACAAACAAAATCTAGAAGCATCATGATTTCAAAAAAGACCAAGTCGCATTACATACACAAAAATTTGTAAAAAAATACAGAGCACACAAACTCACTTTTAGCCTTATTTAGGCTGAACCTTATTTAAGCTCACTTTTTTAGTCCCTGTGTATTGGAAAGTATTGACTTGACTAATGCATGCGCAATAACTCCCACAAAAGTTTTCCTTGCATTTGCTCCTCATGCATTGGCAAGCATTCACTTGACTAACATATGTGTAGCAACTCCCATAAAAGTTTTGTTTACATTTACTCTTTATGCACTGGCAAGCATTGACTTGACTAATGCATGCGCAACAACTCCCATAAAAGTTTCCTTTGCATTTGCTCCCTGTGCATTGGCAAACATTGACTTGACCAACACATGCGTAGTAACTCTTATAAAAGTTTTCCTTGCATTTGCTCCCCGTGCATTAACAAGCATTAACTTGACCAACTCGTGCGTAGCAACCCCCATAAAACTTTTCCTTGCATTTGCTCTTCGTGTATTGGCAAGCATTGACTTGACCAACACATACACAACACCATAAAGTTGTCCTTGCATGAGTTGTGCAAATTGCTTCCCTTGCAATGATAAGCACTAGCTTGATCAATGCACGCGAAGTAGGAGGTAATTATTGATAACTAAGTTTCAGTGGTATCCTAAAAATTCAATGATGAAGGTTCCTATCACAAGACAAGGGAAGGCTTCTCCGGAAGTCATCCCGAGCATGCTTAAACAAAGTGAAAAACCCAAAAATACCCCAAAACCTGAAAATGTTAGTTTAGGTGGTATGCCTTAGAGGCCAATCCCATATTTTGACATTATAAATTATCCTAAATAGTAATAAAATAATATTCTATTATCTAAAGTATTTATTTAATTGAATATTTATTCATTAGTATCTTGTTAAATAAATTTATTATTAAGAGTTGATAATATGAGATGCAAATTTATTTAGTACATATGCTATAAAATGTTGATAGTTTGTAAATTAATATTTAGGTAATATTAAGTAGAATATCACCTCTGTCTATTTTCCTTGATTAGTATGTGATACTAATAGAGGGAGGTAGTGAGTCTCATGCTACTAGATATGAGATATTAGAATAAACATGTGGATACTCATGTGATGGGTGGACCGAATAGTGACACTAGATTTGTGATCGCATGGATATTCACTTATAGTCAATAATTACAATCTAGGTCATAATGGTGCATATAGTCCTTTGACCTGAGGCAACACGGTTATCCATATTTGAGTGGTTAGGGTTTATTACTGCTTACATACTTGTGTTAATCACATATGGGTATATGGCGTGTGATGGCTCTAGTATATTAAATGTAGGGATGAGTGTTTGGCCAAGATGGGATTCATTGCATGGAGTGAACCAGGATAAGATCCTATGCTATCTAAGTTTTTTCTTGATGAATAAGTTCCTAGATAGGACAAATGTGACACAGTTTGAAAAAGTTTCAGTGCTGGAAAAAGTGTTTCTAGTATTTCTTATATTTTATCAAGAATTAAAATTTGAGATGAGTCATATGATACAACTATTAGAGTTTGATTAAACCATGACTCTAGGCTATATTGGGATCTTCTAATGAAAGAATTTTAGTTCATGGTAATTATGACCAAAGGGTTTGTGTGAATCAATATATGCATTCATTTCTAATTGGGTAGTTATGATATCGATGCTAGGGGTCACTCACATCTTATGAGAACTAAATGTGTATATTTAGGACTTTCATATTTGGATTTCAAAGGAGTTTCAAATAATATGAAGTGTTGATATTATTTTCTCCTTTCCAATTAGACATGAACCTAGTAAGTCACACCTAAAAGAGTTTTACCAAATCACCATTAATATTAATCTTATTATTGATTAAAGTGTTTAATCAATTAATTAAGATTAATGTAATTAGATTTATGCTTTAACAATGATTCTAGCGTATCATGAAATATAATTCAAGTAAGGGTTTAATTATTAATGTATACTTAATTAATATGAGATATTAATTAAAGTATTAAATTAATAATATATATGTTGTTTCTTTTTAGACTTGGATTAATGGCCCAAGTAGTTTGAGCCTAGGCCCAAAACCAAAGATTAATCTAAAATATTGAGAAACCCCATGAACCTAATCTAGGCCCATTAGTTTAATGGATTGGGCTTGGGCTAAGCTTTGGCCCAATTACCAAGCCCAAGTCCATGTAAATGATGTAGACAAATTTGGCATATTAGGCACATTAAACCTTTAATGTGTAAATATTTAACTTTGTCAAAAAAGGATTAGATTACATGTATTTGTCACATTGATAAATGTGAGAGGATGAATGTAGACATTATACATGAGATGTATTTTCTACATTATTCTTTATACACTAGTAAGTTATTTATACAAATTGTATACTTACTATGTCAAGTTACATGCTTCTAATGTCATGGATGATATCATGAGGTCCTTGCTTTCTTTATATATGTAGCCTAATATATTTTATATGTTTTGAATAGTTGGACACACCAAAATAGAAAGAACATCTACTAAACAAAAATCCAAAAGTATTCTTGTAAAAGATTAAGTTAGTGCAAGATTTATGAGGGTCAATTGAGAGAAGACTTGCAAATAATCAAATCAAAGCAAGAAGGTGATTTGGTGGAGCTTTGGTGTTTCAAACTACAAACCTTTCATTTGCAAGGCTAGATCATTTGATTCAAGTGTTGAACCTTAAGCACCGAAAGCTTGTAGATCTTAACTGTTGTGGTCTTTATCAAACTAGGGGTTTATACATTTTCTTAAATTTAGTGTTTCCTAGGTTGATAATTATACATGTTGCTTTGAAATTTAATTATGTGTAAAACACAAAATGGATTCTTAGGAATGGAATTCTTCATGTCATGAAGGGTTATGTAAGTAAAATTTTTGAAATTTTACCCTATTTTGGCTTGTCTCACCATACATGCATGCTTCTAATATCTAAGTTAAATAACTGATTCCATCAGAAAACACACACCTGAACCTTAAAACTAGGGGATCGGTCAGTTCGGTTGTCAAAACCTATAAACTGATCAGTCTGAATGTTTTAAATGTGGTAACCGATCTGACCGATTTAAGGTATAAAATCGAACGATTGATAACCAAAATAATTTGGTTTCTTCGGTTTGGTTTATCGATTTGGGCCACCACAGGCTGGGCTTTAGAAATTGAAAGCCTACAGATTGATAAAAAAAACCATTAAATATAATATGAATAAAATTAGCCCATTTATTTAGACATTATCATTTACAAAAAATATTAGCCCACAAATCAGGCAATTAAGGCCTACTCATTCTAATTCTATAGAATATAAAGTAACAAAAAATTAAGTACAAAATAAATTAGCCTTTATATTATCTATAAAAAAATTGTCTGCTATTTACAAAAATATAGCAGATAGTATATAAAATCTTATGTGCATATAAACATAGCTTCCTTTAGAAAGTGAGTCTCCAAAATACAAGTCCATGTAAAGAACATACACAAAAGAGTGGGAAAATGAGGCTTATAATAGATTAGAAAACAAGACTGAAACTGTGAAACATATAAAATTAAAATGAGGCTCAGAATTTATATGTATCAGTCAATCCAAGAATGCAACCACATTTTTGATAGCTTAGAAAAATTAGCCAGCAAAGAAACTTAAACAAGCACTCTTGTCATAATTAGAATACATAAGGGTGGAAGTTTTCATCATTGCCTCAAAGTTGTGCACTAAATGCATTGCATCAGCTACATGGGCACCTTAATAAAGAGTCTGCACATCATGTAGGTCACAAAAATAGGCACACAACACATTCAACAGCAGTGCACAACTTAATCAAGCAAAGTAGCAAACACAAATATGCACCCAGCAGCAGCAACCAAGTAAAGCAGAGCAGTGGAAAATGAATCAGGCAGTCAGGCAGAAAAAAAAAGTAAAAAAAATTAAGTACTGAAATTTACCGATAAGTTATATATGTTAGGATTTGTTTAATGTATTGATCAAGTTAGAGCATGCAGTTGATGCAGAAGGGCCAATACCTATTTGGTCAGCCAGTTCTGCAAAACAAATAACAAAAGTATTAGTTGAAATTCATTATAAATGAAAAAAAAAACATGATACTAAAGAAAACAAAGAAATTATACCTCTTTCAAAATTTTCTAACTCATCAAGAGTCTTTTCAACTGATATAGGCTTCTTAGCCAATCTTAGCCAATTTGAAGTACATATTAACGCCTCAACTATCTTAGGAGTTAGAGAACTCCTGAATGAATCCAAAACATGCCTACTAGTGCTAAAAACATTTTCAGATGCCACAGTTGATACAGGGACAGCAAGCACATCACATGCCATATTAGACAGAATAGGAAACTTGTCTGAGTTGATTTTCCACTAACGGAGGACATTAAAGGCATCATCTTTCTCCATTATTTCCTCAGATATATATGTTTCCAGTTCAGATTTTTATTGTAAAAGCTTCAACCAGAATCCATTTTATGCTTTTTGAAATTTGTTTTTAACAGAGATAAAGATTTCCCAGGCACAGGCATATCAGAAGGGGCAGCAGCACTAGTGGGCTCTGAATTACTTCCACTAGAAGCAGAACCATGCATACAGGACAAAATACTCATCAAACAAGGCAGATAAATCAGATTTCACAATTGTATACAATATCAAGCCTTTATCATCACCATACATTTGCTTGAGTGAGTATTCCATATACTAAAGCTTGTCCTTTGGATCCAAAATATTTGCTAGAAATATTAGAGTATTCATCTTCTCTGGGTCACTGTAAGCACCCAATTTTGGGATGACTAGAGCATGGATGCGACCGAGGACCCGATGATGAAAATAGACTGTAAAATTATATTTATTGGATTTGATTTATTGGTTTAGAACTAAATTGTAAATTATTTTTAAAATGTGTTGTAAATTTTATTTATTTATTTTTTTGATGAATTTTCAAAAAATTTAAAAAATTTAAAAGCAAAAAAAAAAGAAAAAAAAAAGAGAAAGTGATGAATGGGCCGTTAGGCCCATTCATTACTTTCTTGCATGATAAGACGGCCATATGGCCATCTTACGTTTTTTTCACTTTTTTTTTTTACGAATTTTTTTGTATTTTTATTTTTATTTATTTGTTTAGTTGTTAGTTATTCTTAGATATTGATTGATTTTTACTTGATAAATATATTTGTTTTATTTGATAAATAAAGTGATAAATATATATTTTTTTATAGATAAATAATTAAAACAAATTTTTATTATCCTATACCAATTTAGGGTTATAGATGGTGTCTCTTATAGATACATCATATTTTTTGTATGTGAGGGGAGCCTAGGTTTTCTTTTCTTTTCTCTCTAATTTTTCTGATTCTTAGCCGTCAACCAAAAGACACCCACTTTTTTTGATTTTTTTACGTACTTTTTTCAAGTTTTAGCCGTGAATCAAATCCAAATAAATCAAAATCACATACAAACGCAACAAAATCCACAGGCTTTCATTAATGGTGATCACCTTCTGAGGCGAATCAATACTGCATCCATCAAATTAGTTCTTTCTACTCCTTTCTTTTTTATTTATTTGATTATTTTTATTCTATTTAATTTTGATTTTATTTTTATTTTTTATTTACTAATCTTTATTTATTTTTTGTGTTTATGATTTTGGATGGGATGATTTGAATCCGTGGTGGTGAACAAGATCCATGGAATGCCATGGATTAAATTTTGTATTTGAACGTAGTTTTATGATTTTTTATTCAT
>CATIWM010528654.1:0-21182 GCA_949671775.1 Mallotus repandus | reverse complement strand
AATCCAGACTGGATTAGTATATCCTTGACTTGTACTTGCCACAACCCAAAATTAATTCTCCCATCAAATTTCTCAATATCAAATCTGAAGCTCATTTTTGCTCAACAATGCACAGTACCTCCGTATACTTGAACAATACTTCCTGCTATAGTGACCTCTCATGTGAATAATGAGTGAATAATTGTGTCTACAAAATGCACTAAGAAAGTTTCCAGGAAAGATTGGGGGGACACAAATGGTACCACTTAAGTCCCAACCTCCTTAGGCGATTATAGCCTTTATGAAAAAACTTTCTTAGCTACACTTACTTACACAATACAAAACTCAATAAACACAATACCGTATTTAAAAGACCTCCAGTCGGATCACAACAATTTCTTAAAAATCTTTTCTGATGTGGAAGATCGAACAAAGCCGTAGCCACAGAGCATACTAAGAATTTAAAGAAATTCCTACGCCGCCTTCAAGTTCTTACCAGACCATCGGCTCTGATACCAATTGTTGGGGAAAATAGGTCCCTTACAATCCAACAAATCCCTTCACCACACTAGATCACAACTTGAACAAAAATACTTGAAAAATAAGACAGAGAAACACACAATAATAAAACAGAGAAAAACTACGGACGTTGTCAAAAGATAACCAAGAGAAAAATATTTATTATGTGAAAAATTATTACAACCACACTACAAAATATTTAACTCTCTTTCACACCCAAAAGCTCAAGTATACACCCAAGATAATTTCCCTTTAAATTTTCTACTAGTATAGCTAATAGCTTTCAATGGTACACCAAATACAAATGGTGATTGACACACTTAACAAAGAAGGGGAAGGAGTATATTTACAGGCTAAGGTTTCCTCCATCCCTTTGTTATTTTTCAATGCGGGATAGGAGTTTTGCCAACAAAACCAACACAATTCACTCTCTATATTGTGCCTATCAAGCCTATTTATAGATAATACACTCTTAAGAGTTAAGTAAAGCAAGTTGGCAAAATTAAATTGCAAACAATTCAAGATTAAGTTGGCCATTTTTTTTTTATTAAAATAAGTCGATTATATATATGTGTGTGTGAAATTAATGTCTCACACTACTATTTGGAATTAATGTGTTATGTTGAGAAGTGCAGAAATAATGTGTTAGTACTAACAAGACTAACATTTGTATACCCTGGAAAAAAAAGATTGTATGATATTGATATCACATTTTGTCAGATTTTGGATTCGGATAATTCATGACATGTTGACTCGATTCAACTTGATTTAAAAGAAAAAAGAGTGTAACTGTCATAATGTAATTGTCTCCAAAATTTCAGGAGCAACTGCTCTTGAAAACATATATAAAAAAAGTACGTAACAAATAAGGATTACAATAAAAAAAAAACACAGAAGAATAAAAACTCTATAAAATATCTCTCCCTCACTATTAGACAAACAAAATAATTAAAGTAAATAAAATTGTGAAAATTAAAATGTTTTTTTCCCTTTTATTGTGATTAACACTAACACCTAGTGTCTATACAATCTATTCGTGGAATCAAAAAGTATTTGATACTAATTTATTATGATTTTAATTCCGCATTATAACATATTTTTAACCTCTTTTGATGGTGTGACCACTTTTCAGTTCCCTTTCTGCCATAAGAGTAGCAAAGTTTCCAAGATCAGCTCAGCACATGGGTACGTACATGGACTAGAGACGACGAGACAGGATTCGGGTACAAGTTCTAATCTCCCTGATTCCCATTGTAGTAGACACAGAAAAGAAACTTAAAAGGCTACGGAAACACAATTTTCTAGTTGACGAGAGCAGTTTCATTTTATGCATAAACCAAGAAAGCTCAGCAACTGCATCGATCAAATGGGTTTGCAGAACTAGGCCTACATACTGTCAGTTCTTGATTGGGAGTCCAGTGATCCATTACCTGGGCCTATATCCGAAGAATAGTGAAGCTTCTTTCTGGGTTAGCTTAAAATTTGTAGAAAAAGACCATTCTTTCAAGAAGATCCAAGCCCGATGCCATGTACAGACCCAATTACCTTCACCCATTCTGGTTGAGAAGAATCTCTCTTCTGGATGCACACACCTCCAAAATATAATTGATGCTTATTGTGGTTGGTGTTTGAGTTGGAAAATTTTTCAAATTACCTAGCTCTCTACTTTTCTAGACTCAGCTAACAGTCATTGATGAATTTTCTTCTCTTTGGATAAGACTCATGGACATGGGATCATATTAAATTAAATATTTTTCATAAAGATAATTCATGAATTGGCTTATACATCATCTTTTTCATACTTGACAAATATACAATGAATGAGCATAGTGTATGCCCGTATACATTTCTTATTTTTTTTATTTACTAATTAAATTTTTTTTGAAGAAAAGTGACCCCGTGTCTACTAGCTAACTAAAATTCAAATTTTTTTTAGAATAATAATATGAGATGATTGCTCATTCTAACCACAAATTCTATTAATTCTTTTGTTTAATATAATGGAAAATTCTTGTTATTGTATAAAAAAATTACAATAAATATACAATTTTTCTACTATAAAATATATTAGTACAAAAATTTTGCACCGATATCGAATCTGTATGCATATATCACTATTGACAATAAGCTATTCAAAATAGCTGATCCAGCGTTGCTCCTCCATTGAACGCGTACCCGCAGACATTTCTTTCTTTTCTTTTATTATTATTTTTTTCCCTCTTCTTCTAAATCCTGATCTCGTCCCATTAGTCAAGCCCACTTGTCAACTCGAATCCTGCTCTTCATCATCGACATCAGGAACACAAGAAAAAGTACAGACCAAGAAAAGAACTTCAAGAAATGAAGCAAGAAACGCTAACTTTGTTGCTGGTGAATCTTGCAGGGATCATGGAGAGAGCAGATGAATCTCTACTTCCTGGAGTATATAAAGAAGTGGGTGCTGCCCTGCATACAGACCCGACTGGACTAGGCTCCTTAACTTTGTTCAGGTCTATTGTTCAGTCTTCTTGCTATCCTATAGCTGCATATTTGGCCATCAGACATAACAGAGCCCATGTTATTGCTCTCGGTGCTCTTCTTTGGGCTGCTGCTACTTTTCTTGTTGCCTTCTCCTCTACTTTCTTTCAGGTAAATATATATCTACATACCCTTTTGCTTGTTTTCTGTTTTTTGTTTGTTATTGTGTTTGATTGCTGAGAAAATGGTGGAAAAGTTAGGAAATTTCATATTTGGGCCATGTAATATAGACCTTAGTGTTGTTTAATTAATTGATTAGTTAGCTTAAATGAGGGAGGCATATCCACTCAGTTTCAATCTTAGTTTTGAACATTGAATTGGATGATGATTTTAAGATCTGTTGATTGCACTGTAATGGTGACTTTAATTTTACAATTCATGCTGAAGATAAATATTATTCAAAAACTGGTTGGCTCAACTGTCATAATAGGATGCACATAGAATGGCAGAAGAATACAGGAATATACTGTAATATTCCCCGGAAGTTTTGTTTATTCTTTATGGTAGTTAACATCGTAGTTTCAAGAAATCGGCAGCATTCAAGGTGTACGTTGGGCTCAAAAGAAAGCTTTTTGGAGAAGTGGGGATTGCTCTTGTGGAAAAGACCTGCATAATGTAAGCCAAAACCTCCTTTATGGCCTAAATACTGGATTCAGAGAAGCCAGGACTAAAATACTGGAGTTAGAGAAGCCAGGACTAGAGACCTGCATAATGTAACCAAAACCCTAGGCTTTGAACACACTGAAATGATACGTTTCAATGTAGGTGCCAGTTGAAGCAAGTCATTTTTTGAGGAGTGGATTCATCCATTAGAATGGTGAACTGTTTGTAGGCTCAGCTCAATATAGTGCACTACTGATCCATGGAATTGTTTGATCAAAACTGTTTTTTCCTAAGAAATGATTGAACTTGCTGTAAAGTACAGCCTAAGTGCCGTAGTCCCTTGCCTACACGCTGATTATATTGATTTTTTCAACCCATTCAGCTTTTGTCTAACAGGTGGCTGTATCTAGAGCTTTGAATGGTATTGGACTTGCTATAGTTGCACCTGCAATCCAGTCTCTTGTTGCTGATTCAACAGATAATAGCAACCGTGGTACAGCTTTTGGTTGGCTGCAATTAACAGCCAACATTGGTTCAATTGTTGGGGGACTATGTTCAGTACTGATAGCTCCAATAACGTTCATGGGAATTCCTGGATGGAGGCTCTCTTTCCATCTTGTTGGGATTATTAGTGTTGTAGTAGGAGTACTAGTCTACCTGTTTGCCAATGATCCACACTTTTCAGATGCTACTATGAAACCTAGGAATCAAGATGTAAGTAAATCATTTTTTTCGGAAGTGAAGGATCTGTTTCGAGAAGCCAAGTCGGTCATAAGAATTCCATCCTTCCAGATAATCGTGGCGCAGGGCATAACAGGTTCATTCCCTTGGTCAGCTTTGACATTTTCGGCAATGTGGTTAGAGCTTGTTGGCTTCTCCCATGAGAAAACTGCACTCCTCATGGCATTGTTTGTAATTGCTGCTTCCTTTGGGGGCCTGTTTGGAGGCAAAATGGGGGATATACTTTCAGTACGTCTCCCAAATTCTGGAAGAATAATACTGGCACAGATAAGCTCTGCATCAGCTATCCCTCTAGCAGCATTGCTTCTGCTTGGTTTACCTGATGACCCATCAACTGCATTTATTCACGGATTAGTTTTGGTCATCATGGGCCTCTGCATTACTTGGAACGGCCCTGCAACAAACAAGTAAATCTCTCAGCTTGTTTTCTCTTAATTTCTGAGTAATTATTTGTTTTGATTTTGTAATTTTCATCTAGATGTTCAACATGTCATTATATAAATAATCCATCAACAATATCATAGACATCTTGGCACCCTGTAGATATAAAGCACATAATCAATGAACATAGCAGTTGAACAGGCGACAAGTTCATTGTGTAAAATGGAGCACAAAAGATGTGTAACATTTACTTGGATGAGTATAGCGAAGGGTATCAGAATTGTGAACTCTTATTGAAATTATTCTGGTGTATGCAGTCCAATTTTTGCAGAAATTGTTCCTGAAAAATCCCGGACAAGCGTCTATGCTCTGGATAGATCTTTCGAGTCCATATTATCATCGTTTGCTCCCCCAGTAGTTGGACTACTTGCTCAACATGTTTATGGTTATAAACCCCTTCCTAAGGGATCCAGTATATCTCAAGAGATTGCTACAGACAGAAGAAATGCTGTATCATTGGCCAAAGCTCTGTATACAGCAATAGGAGTTCCAATGGCTCTGTGTTGTTTCATCTACTCGTTTCTTTATCGTACCTACCCAAAGGACAGAGAGCGAGTTCAGATGGAAGCAATGATAGAATTAGAGATGGAACATTTAATGATAGATGATTCACCTACAAGCAGAGAAAACTGTCGAGTTCAGTTGTTTGAAGGTGAAAAAGCTTCTGTTAGGGACAGAAGCGTTATTGAAATGGTTTACGAAGGGGAGGATTGTCCTGATCTGGATGACGATGAAGAGAAGATGATGCTTTATCGCCAGCTAACATTCTCTAACTTAGGTGCATAACACTGCAGCAGAACTTGAGTTTTGAATTTTGATGGTGAAGAAAATGAAAAGAAACCAGTTTGGCAATACTATTCTTTACTCTTTACAATGTAAAAGGATGCTTCAGCCAGCTTTTATCGACGATGACTGCTCCCTTTGAAGCATCTAGAGACAACTACAGATTTCTTGGTTGGTTATTATACATGAAGCACGACGGTTTAGCCTTTATAGAGGTTTTGTTCTGGTTTTCTCTGTCCAGAAATTATTCGTGGAAGGTATACGAACATTAGAATCAATTGAAAGTTTAGGGTTATTGTATAGGGCTTTTCATTTTTTTTTTCTTTTTGATTTTTTTCCTTAACAATATCGTGTTTGAATTTGTCAACAGATCTTTTCCGGGATGATATCAGTAAAGAGCACACACACTTCATTATTAACACTGTTGTGCATATGATATCCCCAAATATGAAACAAGTTCAATGTCAAACTCCAGTTGCTTTGCTGTTAATGACAAGAATCAATAATAACATATGATGCAATCTTATCAAATTATTACAGAATGCACCTCTTCTTCACAAATTAAATTTAACCTACCATTCAGAGACACAAAAGACCAAGATATGGATGAAATGAAATGTGGCTTTGAAAACCAGTGCAATTTGAGAGGATGGGATGAGAGAGAATATCAAGGAACCGAATTCTTAGCTGGGTTTTTTAGCAGAAAACATCACAAATCGCCTTGCTCTTATCGCTGTAAATTCAACCAGCCCACAGGCTGCGCAGGTATCTTCTAATTCACGTTCTTGCAGGAATATTTGACTGCCTGATAGTTCCGCAGTAATCTACACCAATAAACAACTGATCAACATTGATCATATATTGGGTAAATGCGCGATGATCAGTGAAATTGTTACAAGCAAAATTGTAAGAGTAAACTTGAAAAAAAAAAAAACATTTTGAAATGCAGTTTTCCAAATAGTAAAGATTGAATTGAAGTCCTCAGGAGCAGCCAATTAAGGGATGAGGACATGGACTTGGGTCCAACCTCAGGGTAGGTGCAAAATGGAAGTTTTGACATACAGGCATTCAAGTTCCAAACAGAAATGCTAAGTACCTGGCGCATAAGGCCTATAAATGGAACAAAACTGAAGGGCCCATCGAATATGAAAGTGGAAGCAACGAAAACACCCCCAGGTCTTAGAACCCGACTTATTTCAGCGACCTAGAAAAACACACAGCGTATAAATCAAGAGATCATATGCTGGCAAAGCAGGTAGTCTACAACATAAAATGGTGCTGTTAGATGCACCATCTAAAAACTACAAATTTAATTCTTATCAAGATAAATCAAACAGCAAAATAGATACTTACATGTGCTGAAAGGCTTATCCTGATATGAACACCTAAATGTAACCTAAAATTCTACCAGTTTTGCAAGTCATAGTTTCTTAATCCCTGCTTTATGTTTTGATATCCCATAACATATCAATGACAACACATCACGTACTTCAGGAAAGTAACAAATTTCATTTTGTAAGGATAATATAGTTATCTGATGATAAATTTATAATGAAAGTGATATTATTTTTAGATGATAACTCCACAACAAAGATTCTTTGAATCTAGTTCTCGTAACGCCCACCCCAACAGCCTCATAGCCTATACCAATAATAATGAGAAAAAATTCCAGAGATTTGACCATCAAGAATACAAAGCACAATAAAATTGAATATGCTGTCCTGAGATAAGGCCAATGTAAGACAATTTATGGAATAGGCATTCCACAAGCTTGATGACCTTCAATTAAAAAAAAAAAAAAAAAAAGCCTTGCCCTTCTTTAGTTGTAACTCTCTCTCTCTCTCCTTAAAGGAATGAACTTGACATACTCTTCAAGGAAATGATTACAATTTTCTCATGGCACATGCCAGAAATGAAGGCATCTCAAGCAACTAGAACACATTAGCTCAAAACATAAAAGTTAAGAGAAGAGCTTACAGCTGCTGATGGTGAAGGCCAACAGTGTATGGCAGCACCAGCGTGGACAGCATCAATAGAACCAGAAAGAAACGGAAGCCTTGAGATATCTGCTCTGACCAATATTAATTTGCTGAAGAAATTTAATTCAGTCAGAAATAAAGTTCTAGATTATTAAAGAAGAGAAGTTCAAGAGATATTCCTGCTCATTCCATCCACTTATTGAGATAAGTTCAAATATGCCAGCAGATGAAATGAGGTTGAATTGAAAGATCTAATTCATACTCTTTAGGAAAGTTTCCCTCCTGCTTGATAAATTCATAGCACTGTTTTAGCATGTTCTCTGAGTAGTCCAGTGCAACAACAAGAGAAAACAAACTACTCTTGGCAAAAAGTCTTGAAAATAATCCACTACCACAACTAGCATCAATAATATTTCCACCCAAAACTGGCATCAGGTAATCCTTCATCAATTCAAACTGCAGTGAATCACTATGTCTTTAGCAGCTTTACAATACAAAGGGAATGATAGATGATGGAAAGTGTACACAGATAAAAAAAATCTAGTAAATATAACATCATAAACAAACTAAATAATAGATTTCACATGCGTTATTTCAAACAGGCTAATTGTTTATTAGGCGGCATCATGAAAGTGTGCTTGCTGTCCTGTACACAAACAATGAACTAGACCATTTTTGTTTTCCTATGAACAAAAGGAACTAGCAAAATGTAGGACTAATGCCAACAGTTCATCACAAAAGAAAGGATCACGTCTTACCATTTGGTAAAATGAAATTTGAGGTGAGCGATGAGGGCATCACTATTTACTATGATGCTCTTCTTAAATTAATAAACAATATGGACGACTTTGTTACCAGAAAGCACCATGTGGTTGATATGTGACACTAGGCTGTGGACAAATAGAAAAATTGCTGTATGAATAAAATATCCTATCCGTATCACCTCTTTCTCCGGGCCAGGGAAACCACTCCATATGAAATTTTGACGCCAACCCCTCTCGTAGAGAAATGATATGAGTGGAAGCCTGATTCAACCAACAATTAAGTTACTTGATAAGGAAGACACAAAACAGAACTTTGATGTGTAGTGGTGTGTGATAACATCAAAGACATTTCTAGTCACTCTATGCAGACAATAGAAACCAGAAGAATTTTTTTTTTAAAAAAAAACACGAGCAAAGCTTTCAAAACAAGATCAAATGACCATTAAGCCAACTACATTTATTTTTCCCATTTAACCAAATAAAGTGGATTGCAATATAAATATCCTGTAGAAGCCTGTGTAGTTCAAGTGGCCAACAATAATCATCCAAGATTCAAAAGGTGCCAAAGCCCCCAAAATCGGAGTTGATTGTGCACATATAGCAAAATTTCAAACTCTAAGCCATGAGAAAGAAAATTCATACCTGAAAATTTCAGTAGCCAAGGGCATAGTATTATCATATTCACCATCTCCACTGCTCACAGTCAATTCAAGATGCGTTTCTTTTCCAGAGTAACTCTTCTTACAACTGAAGCATTGCAAACTAGTCCCAGCAGATTCACTGCAACAACTCCAACCAAAAAAAAAAAAGAGAATTATAATTAAAACAGATTTAAAAATTTCAAGAATTCAATTCAATTCTCAAATTCATTTCAATTCTGGTATAGAACTAAAAACTTAGCTTACACGGAGAGGACGCTATCACCTATCAACGATAATGGCCTGTAACACATAGGACAAGCTATTATCATATTGTTGTTACTGCTACTGCTGCTGCTGCTAACATTCTCTTTTGCAACCACATCTCCATCATCCTATACACCAAAAAAATACATATATATAAAAAAATAAAATAATTTATAAACGTGAATTGATTTTGTTGAATCTCTATAGCAAGAAACTATATTGTGGCTGCGTGTGTTTATAAGCATGTTAACGGGTCTCATCCAGTCAGCAATTGCTGGATGATTGTGCAGTGAGTCTTTATTCTAAAAAAAACTAGAAATCCTTAAAAAAGGAAGAAAAAAAATCAAACCTCTGGCTTCGTTTCTACGACAGCAGCAGCAGCAGCAGCAACAGCAGTAGTAGAAGAAGAAGAAGAAGAAGCGAGAAGGTTTGCCGCGAAACGGATGATTTTGAAGATGCGAGTACAGCAGCAACAGTTGCTAAGCTGACTCGGAACAAATAAACCGCTAATGATTGAAGAGGCCATAGCTTGCTTGCTGGCTGTTTCTCGGTGATCACTTATCTATATGTAGGCAGTAGCTAACCGCCCCAACAAACTTATTTATTAGCTAAGAATCTAACCGCCCAAACTAGCGTGTTTCTCTATTTGCCTGAACTTTAACAAAAAGGTGAAAATGAGTTGGGGCCCGTCTTTGTTTATCGGCATCTGACAATGAGCAGGCTAGGCAAGTAATTAGCGTTTTGCGGGAATGTATATCGGCTGGGCTAGGCTTTTTTTATTTACTGAGACGCTGTTCTCACCCAAATTTTACTGTCAGTGATCCTTTTAGATTCCCGAATGCAAATTTCTGATTAAACTGGTGTAACATTTTAAACGGTTGGATGTCGATAATAAAGGTTGTATATTTTATCTCTCTTGAGTATTTTACCCTTAAATTATGTATAACTAACACACATCTAACCATGAGATACAATTTATTCAGCGTAGACAAAAATCTCCTTGAATTGCAAATTTTCTCTCTATCTATGTCTAATACATTTTTTTAATACAATGCGCAAATTTTTTTTTCCTAATGCTATAATCAGATAATCAATTTACAACCCGCAAGACTAAGCTTAAAGTTCTAATGAAATTTAACTATCACATGTAATACACTAAAAAAGAGCAAAAAAGTCTTTTATCCAGTAATAGAAAAAAATTGTTATAACTAAACTTTGTTAGTGTTGTGGTAAGAAACCTAGGAATCATGATGTAAATCCATCATTTCTGTCGGAAGTGAAGGATCTATTTCGAGAAGCCCTGCCGCCATAAAAGTTCCATCCTTCCACATAATCGTGATACAGGGCATAACAGGTTCATTCCCTTCAGCTTCGACATTTTCAGCAATGGGGTTAGAGCTTATTTTATTGGCTTATCCCACGAGAAAACTGCACTACTCATATCATTGTTTGTAAATGCTGGTTCCTTTGGGGGCCTGTTTGGAGGCAAAATGGGGGATATACTTTCGATCCCTCCAGCAGTATTGCTTCTGCCGGGTTACCTGATGACCCGTCAACTGTGTTTATGAACGGATTAGTTTTGGTCATCACGGGCCTCTGCATTACCTGGAACGCCCCTGCAACAAACAAGTAATCTCTCAGCTTGTTTCTCTTAATTTAGAATATTTACTCCTTTCCACTTTGTAATTTTCAACTAGATGCTAAACGTGTCGATGTATATAATCCATCAACAAGATCATAGACATCTTGGTACCCTGTAATTCTAATAGCACTTGATCAATAACCGTAGCAGTTGTACAGGTAAGCTCATTGTGTAAAATGGAGCATAAAAGATGTGTAACATTTACTTGGATGAGCATACTGTATAGCACAGGGAGGACATTGCTATAGGGATTGTGAACTCTTATCGAAATTATTCTCATCTATGCAGTCTAATTTTTGCAGAAATTGTTCCTGAAAAATCCCGAACAAGCGTATGTGCTCTGGATAGATCTTTCGAGTCCATGCTGTCATCGTTCGTTCCCCCAGTAATTGGACTACTTGTTCGACATGTTTAAGGTTATAAACCCCTTCCTAAGGGATCAAGTATGCCTGGAGAGATTGCTACATGCAGAAGAAATGCTGCATCATTGGCCAAAGCTCCGTATACAGAGATAGGAGTCCCAATGGCTTTGTGTTGTTTCATCTACTCTCTCTCTATCCTACCTACCCAAGGGACAGAGAGCGAGCGGAGGTGGAAGCACTGATAGAATTGGATATGGAACATTAATGTTAGATGATTCACCTACAAGCAGAGAAAACCGTCGAGTTCAGTTGTTTGAAGGTGAAAAAGCATCTGTTAGGGACAGAACGGCTACAGAAATGGTTTATGGAGAATTGTCCTAATCTGGACAATGATGAAGAGAAGATTATGATCTATCACCAGCTGATATTCTCCAACTTAGGTGAACAACACTGCAGCAGAACTTGGGTTTTGAATTTTGTTGATGATGACAATAAATACGATACTAGTGGCATTCTTTATTTTTCACAATGCAAAAAGAAGGAAGCTTTAGCCTGCTTTCATCGACAATGACTGCTTGCTTTGAAGCATTCTGAGACCACTCCAAATTTCTTGGTTGGTTATTATAAATGACGCACAATAGTTTAGCCTTTCTGGATTGGTTCTGGTTTTGTGAAGCATTCTGAAATTTCTTAGTTGGTTATCACAAATGACTCACAGCGGTTTAGCCTTTCTAGAGGTTTTTTTTTTTTTTTTTATTTTGAACTCTAGCCTTTCTAGAGGTTTGGTTCCGGTTTTCTCTGGCCAGAAATTACTCCGTCGAAGGTGTATGAACGTTAAAATTGATTGAAGATTTAGACTTATTGTATAGGCTGTTTTTTATTTTTTTTTGGGGGCCTTCACAATATTGTGTTTAAATTTGTTAACGGATCTTTTCCAGGATGACATCAGTAAAAAGTAAAATGCACACACACTTCATTATTATCGCTGTTGTCTTGGGGTCAGAATAGACAGACGGTATCCCCAAGTATGAAACAAATTCAAACCCAAACTCAAGTTTGGTCCACTCTTTCTGTGTTGCTGTTGGTGACAGAAACCAACAACAAAATGAGATGCGACCTGTATCAAATGATTTCATAGTTACAGAATGCACCTCCAGTTCACAAATTAAATACCATTCAGAAATACAAAACACCCAAATATGGATGAAACGAAACGTAGCTTTGTACACCAATTCAATTTGAGAGTATGGATGGACGGAATATCAATGAACTGAATTCTTAGCTGGGTTTTTTAGCAGAAAACATCACAAATCGCCCCTCTCTTATAGTTGTAAATCCAACTAGCCCACAGGCTCTGCAGATATCTTCTAATTCACGTTCATGCAGGAATATTTGACTGCCTGATACTTTTGCAATGTTCTACATCCATAAATTGTTGATCGTCATTGATTATATATGGGGTAAATGTGAGAAGATCAATGAAATTGTTACAAGCAAAATTGTCAGAGTAAACTTGAAAACCTTAAAAAATGAACATTTTGAAATGCAGTCTCCAAAAAAGTAAAGATTGAATTTAAGTCCTCAAGGGCAGCCAATCAAGTGATGAGGACATGATCTTGGGTCCAAGCTCAGAGTATGTGCAAAATGGAAGTTTTGAAATACAGGCATTCAAGCTCCAAAAAGAAATACTAAGTACCTGGCGCATAGGCCCCACAAATGGGACAAAACTGAAGGGTCCGTCGAGTATGACAGTGGAAGCAACCAAAACACCCCCAGGTCTTAGAACTCGACTTATCTCAGCCACCTACAAAAACATAAAGCATACAAATCAAGCGATCATATGCTGGCAAAGCGAGGAATAGGGATCTTAGAAAGCATGCTAGTGATACATAAAACAGGTACGGATGGACGCATCATCAAAAAACTAGAAATTTAATTCTTATCCTGATATGAATACCTAAACCTAACATAAAACTCTACCAGATTTGCAAGAGAGTTTCTTTTTCCTCTAACTGCTTTATTTTTTGATATCCCATGACTTATCAACTACAACATAGCATGTACTTCAGAAGAGTAACAAATTTCATTTCCATTAAGTGATGATATAGTTATTTGACGATAAATTTATGATGAAAGTGATATTATTTTTAGATGACAACTCTATAACCAAGATTCTTTGAATCTGTTTCTCATAATACTCACGCCAAGAGGCTCACAGCCTAATAGTAATACCAATAATGATAAAAGAAATTCAAAAGAGATTTGACTATAAAGAACACTATAGCACAACAAAGTTGAATATATTGTCCTGAAATAAGGCCGATATAAGACAATTTATGTAATGGGTATTCCATGAGCTTGATGACCTTCAGTTCAAAAAAAAATTGCTTTCTTTTAACTCAAACTCTCTCCCCTTAAGGCGTGAACCTGACATACTCTTCAAGGAATGTCTACAAATTTCTCATGCTGTATGCCAGAAGTGAAGGCTTCTCAAGCAACTAGAACAATTAGCTTAAAACACAGAAGTTGAAAGAAGAGCTTACAGCTGCTGATGGTGAAGGCCAGCAGTGTATGGCAGCACCAGCATGGACAGCATCAACAGAACCAGAAAGAAACGGGAGTCTTGAGATATCTGCTCTGACCAATATTAATTTCCTGAAGAAATTTAATTCAGTCACAAATAAAGTTCTAAATTATTGAAGCAGAGAAGTTCAAGAGATATTCCTGCACAAGTAGTAAGCAATATCATTTAAGAGTTCCATCCACTGATTGAGATGAGTTCCCATATGCCAAAAAATGGAATGAGTTAGAGTTGGAATGACTAATTCATACTCTTTGGGAAAGTTATCCTCCTGTTTGATGAATTCGTAGCACTGTTGTAGCATATTCTCTGAGTAATCCAGTCCAACAACAAGAGAAAACAACCCACTCTTGGCAAAACGTCTTGAAAATAAGCCGCTACCACAACTAGCATCAATAATATTTCCACCCAAAACTGGCTTCAGGTAATCCTTTATCAATTCAAACTGCAGTGGATCACTATGTCTTTAGCAGCTTTACCACACAAAGGGAACAATAGATGATGGAAAGTGCACAGATTAGAAAAATCTAGTAAATATAACATCATTAACAAGCTAAATAAATAGATTACCATATGTTAGAGTTTCAAACAGGCTCATCGTTTATCAGGTAGTATCACAAAAAGTCTGTTTGCTTTCCTATACACAAAAATGAACTAGACCATTTTTGCTTTCCTATTAACTAAAGGAACTAGCAAAACATAAGACTAATGCCAACAGTTCATCACAGAACTAAGGATCGCATATTACTGTTTGGTAACATGAGACTTGAGGTGAATGACGAGGACTCCATTATTTACTATAATGATCTTCTTAAAGATGAAATCTTCCTTAAATAAATAAAGAATATGGACAACTTTGTTACCAGAAAGCATCATGTGATTCCTACATAAATTATGTATATCAACTATGTTACTAGATTATGACACTAAGCTGTGGACATGGCATATATATGTTATGCTTTTGCGTACACACATAAGCCATTGAAACAATTTTGAATAATTGCTATATGAACTTTTGATAAATAAAATATCCTATCCGTATCACCTCTTTCTCTGGGCCAGGGAACCCACTCCATATGAAATTTTGACGCCATCCCCTCTCGTAGAGAAATGATATGAGTGGAAGCCTGATTCAACAAACAATTAAGCTACTTGATAAGGAAGACACAAAACAAAACTTTGATGTGTAGTGGTGTGTGATAACATCAAATACAATAGTCACTATATCTAGACAATAAAAACCAGAAGAATTTAAAAAAAAAAATTAACCAAATAAAATCAATTGCGATATAAATATCCTGTAGATGCCAGTGTAGTTCAGTTGGCTAAAAATACATCCAATCAAGATTCAAGAGGTGCCAAACCCCCAAAATCAGAGTATACATAGCAAAATTTCAAACTATTAACACCATTCTAAACCATAATTTTGAAAATTTCAATTCCTAGCGGACAGTAACAGTATGTAAATATCCATACCTGAAAAATTCAGTAGCCAAGGGCATAGTGTTATCATATTCACCAGCTCCACTAATTACAGTCAATTCAAGATGCGTTTCTTTTCCAGAGTAACTCTTCTTACAACTGCAGCATTGCAAACTAGTCCCAGCAGATTCACTGCGACAAATCCAACCAAAAAAAAATATTAAAATTAAAAAAGATATAAGATTTCAAGGATTCAATTCAATTCTGGCATAAAATCTAGATCTTAATCCCGAACAATGGCTCTTTAAATCCATAACCAAATACATGGCTTACACAGAGAGGACGCTATCCCCTATCAACGATAATGGCCTGTAACATACAGGACAAGCTATTATCATGTTCTCGCTGCTGCCGCCGCTGCTGCTGTTGTTAGTAACATCCTCTTTTTCAACCAAAACTCCATCATCCTATACACCAAAAAGAATATAATAAAATAAAAGTTAACTTATAAATGAGAAGTGATATATTTGCAGCTTTATAGTGAGAAACTAAAAATCCTTCAAAAAAAAAAAGGAAAGAGAAAAAAAAAATCAAACCTCTGGCTTTGTTTCTACGATAGTAGCAGGAGCAGCAGCAGCAGCAACAACAGTAGAGGAAGAAGACGAAGGAGCGCGAAGTTTTGCCGCGAAACTGATGATTTTGAAGATGCATGTACGGCCGGGGTTGAATAGAAATCTCCCTGAGTTGTTGAGTTCAGTCGGGAAAAATATACGGCTAATGATTGGAGTGGCCATAGCTTGCTCGCTGCTTCTCGCTCATTAAAGAGAGGGAGCCTATTTAATAGTAGCTAACCAACGTGTTCCTTTATTTGCCTGAACTTTCCAAAAATAATAATAATATTAATAATAATGATAATAAAGTACAAACATTCTTTTACAATGCAAAGATACAATCGTTTGAATCTGTACGGCTAAAATTAGAACACTTAATTATTATTCCCTCGGTGCATTTTTAACTATCTCTTTTAAGAGTTTCACTTGATTCAAAAATAATTAATTAGTCTTAATTTTTTTTTAAAAATAAATCAATACATTAAAATATTTTTAGTTTTTGAAAGATTAAAAATTAAATTTATAAATAATTTTAAAATTGTATTAAACATTAATTATTTTACATTCACAATGATAAAGGTAAAATTTGTAAAAAATAATTATCATTTTATTAATTGTATAAAAGTGACAATTAAATGAAATTTTTCATTTTCTTAAAAGCGGCAATTAAAAAGTAACGAAATGAATATTTATTTAATTATAATTATTGATATATTTTATGAATATTAATATATAAAAATAATTAATAATTGTAAATTAAATAAAAATAAATTTACCTTCCCCCTAAGGATGGGTTGGCAAGAAGCCAAACTCATCCATGAGAAGGTATGACAGAGGAGAGTTCGAATCTCCTTCTCCCTCTAGTGACAAAAAAAAAAAAATAACCATTCTTATTTTATTTATATAAATACAAATATTTGTATGAAATACTCAATGATTAGTGAGTTCTTTTATTGTGTTTTTTCTTCTTAATCTATATTTCACCCCTTTCATTTTTATTTTTTCTTGATTTACTTCTTAAACTTTATTTTTTATAAATTGACACCGTATATTTTTATTTTTTTATATATTGACTTCCTATGCAGTATGATATTTTACTTAGTTTTTGTAATTTTTTAAAATTTCAATAAATTTGTATTTTTTGAATTTTTAACAAAATAATCCTTAAATTTTTAAATGATTTTTTAAAATTTTTTACTTTCAATAAATATTTTAGTTAATTATTAATATTTATATATTTAGTTAATAAATTTATAATTTAACTAATTTAAACTTCTAATTAAATGTTTTACTGTTAACATAAATATTTTCAAATTATTGATTCGTTATTAACTATAATCTAATACTAATCTATAATATATTCCTTTACACATTCTGCCATTAATTTAATTTTAAATAATAAATTATTAAAGGATGTATTTATTTTCACACTATAAATTTTAAATACATTGAAATTTTATCTTTTTTAATATAATAACTTGGATAAATTTTCTTAAAAATATATCAATATAATTTTTTATTTCTTAAAATTTTATTATCAACTAATTTTTTAAGGTATAAAATTTTTTTATTCGTTAAAAAATTTGTACATATACAATTTTTCATCATTTATTTTTACTCAAAATTAATAAAAATAAAATCTTGAAATTTTTGCTTGAATTATTTTACAAAAATCAAATAAAAAAATTTAAAGACTAAATTTCTATTCTATTATTTAGATTTAATTTTCATAAAAGCGATTATCATTTAATACTAATTTCATATTAAAAATAAGTATGAATAATTAAATTATATATATAATTGAAAAAATCTTGTAAATTGACATTAATTAGGAATTTGATGTATAAAAATAAGGGTAAATTTCTATTTGTTCTCTATGTTTTGGCCTAATACACTATTTCATCCTTGACATTTGAAAAAATATTTATTCATCCCTGACATTTGCAACAGTTACCACTCATTAGTCCTCTGTCAGGGTTGAAATAGTACACGAATTTGCAAATGTCAGGGATGAATTAATATTTTTTCAAATGTCAAAGATGAGATAGTGTATTAGGCCAAAACATAGGGAGTAAATAGTAATTTACCCTAAAAACAAATGTGTAAGGACTTAATGTTTAAAAAAATAAAAATACAATGAATTAAATTAAATATTTTTTAAAAATGTATTTATTTGTTAGGTAAGTTCCACTTTCATTTACAAAAGAACTTATTATATATATAAATAAAAATGTAAAGTGTCAATTTATAAAAATAAAAAATGCAAAAAGTAAATAAAAATAAAAATATAGGGGTCAAATATGTGTGAAGTTTTTTTTAATAAAATTAAAAACATGGTGAAAATGAGTTATCTTAGTTTATCAGATAATGAGTTGTTTTTTTTCATTTTCCTTAAAAGCAAATTTTTTACTCGAAAGAAGACGAAAAAATAGAAAATAAAATAATATTTTTTTTGGAAATAGAAAAGAAAGAAAATATATGGTAAAATAGAAAAGAAAGAAAACATATGGTAAAACTCGCATGGGCAAAGCTAGAATTTTTTTTAAGAGTTTAAATTAATTAAAATTATAAATTATAAATATTAATTTTAATAGAACCAATACACTTCTTTTTTATATATATAATCTAGAATTAATAGACTTTTTTTAACAATAGTACAAATGGAGAGAGGGTTTCGAACTCTACTCTTATCAACTCAACTGTATTTTCACACATTTTGTCACTTAAGTTATTCGTAGGGTTAGATCCAATAGACTTAAATATAATAATATTTGTATTAAATTTAAAGTAGGGATTCGAATCTAAAACTCTTAGGTAGTGCCATAAGTGCTTAACAATGATTAATGTACGTACAACTCTGCTTTTTTTTTTTCATAAACATTTGGGCATTATGGGTGTGGAGGTTACTTCTGCTTGCTTAGATTTTCTTCAGTCTGGTGCTCTTCCTAGTAATTTCAATCAGATAGCAATTGTCCTTATTCCCAAGAAGAAATCCCCGGAGTATGTGTTTGACCTTAGACCCATCTCTTTATGCAAAGGCTTGTACAAGATTGTTTCTAAAATGTTGGCAAATCGTCTGAAAGCTTTGTTACCTTGCATTGTTTCTAAAGTTCAGAGCGCGTTTGTTCCTAGTAGGCTAATGACAGATAATATTATGATTGCTGTTGAAGTGATCCATTTATTGAATAGGAAAACGCAAGGGAAAAAGGGTTTTGCTGCTTTGAAAGTTGACATGTCCAGAGCCTATAACCATATAGAATGGGGTTTTGTCCATAATGTTATGAGGCGTATGGGGTTCCCCTCTCGGTGGATAAATTGGGTTATGATGTGTGTCACTTCTGTCCAATATTTTATTTTGCATGATAGAGTTGAGTTGGGGTCGATCACTCCCCAAAGGGGAATCAAACAAGGTTGTCCTCTTTCTTCATATCTTTTTATCCTCTGCGCTGAAGGTCTTACTTCTTTGATTTTTTGACTATGAGAACAGAGGCTTGATTCATGGGTGTAGGATTGCACACAATGCTCTTTCAGTTTCTCATCTTCTATTTATAGATGATAGCCTGTTATTCTTTAAAGCTAACCTTTTGGAGTGTCACAGAATCAAGGAATGTCTTGATCTTTATGTGAAGGCTTCTGGGAAAATGGTAAAGTTTTCTAAGTCTTCTATTCAATTCGGCAAAAATACTTCAAAGTTTTTAAAGATTCAGTGCGTTGGGTGCTTGGTATGTCTTTTTTATATTATTCTGGGAAGTATTTGGGTCTTCCGGCTTGTGTGGGGCGTAATAAAAAGCAAGTGTTTTCTTTTCTTAAGGAGAAGCTTTGGTCTCGTTTGCACCATTGGCAGAGCCATTTCCTCTCTAAAGCGGGAAAATAGATCTTGGTAAAGACTGTAGCTCAAGCTTTTCCCATATTTGCTATGAGTGTTTATCGTCTTCCCATGAGTCTATGTGTTGAACTTGAGCACATGATTAATGGTTTTTTGTGGGAAAACAACCAAAAGGGTGCCCATAGACTTAGATGGATGAGCTGGGATAACTTGTGTGTTTCAAAGATGCAGGGTGGGATGGGTTTCAGGAAGATCCATGACTTTAGTCTGACATTGTTTGGTAAAAATGGTAGGAAGTTGTATACTCAGCCTCATTCTCTAGTTGATTACATCTATAAAGATGCGTTATTATCCTCATAATGATTTCTTGCAGGCTAAAGCTCAAAATAATCTAAGCTTCATTTGGAAAAGCATTCTTGCCTCTCATCAATTGATTAAGAATGGGGTCAGATGGCGGGTGAGGCAGGGTCATAAGATCAATCTCTGGGTAAAACCATGGCTACTAGATGACTCGTGTCCTTATGTTACCTCTCACTGTGTTCTGGGGCTTGAGAATGCTTCGGTGAATTGTTTGTTTAAAGTGGGTGAGCAAGCTTGGGATGAAGATATAGTCAGGGACTTGTTTAATGATAGGGACTGCAAGTTAATCCTTAGCATACCCCTGAGTTATCGTGCTAATAAAGATTCTTATTTCTAGCATTTCGATAAGAAAGGTCAGTATGTTATTAAGAGTGTTTACCAATAATTGAGGCTTGAAGGGACTTCGGGGTTTGCTAACTAAGATTCTTCTGTTTGGCGGAAACTTTGGGCCTTGAAACTTCCTCCAAAAGTCAAAAATTTAGTTTGGAGGTGTTGACCTTAGCAATAATCAATCTTGATTTTGATATTAAAAAACTTGATTTTGAGCATTTAATATGTTTGTTTAAGTGTGCATAAGCTAGGACTATAATGGAAATCAAAATGAAGCTAAGCGTGCTTTTAGGCTAAATTGACCTTCGGGATTCCAGGAAGATTTTGGAAGTCTTAGACTTTTAAAATGAAAAAGTTTTCCTCTTAACACTTAAAGTAGACATCACAAGCTTTCCAAATTGATCTTACTTGTCAAAATTTGAATTCATTTGGGTCTAAAAATCTTCAGTTAAAATCAGCATATGCAGTTTTCATTTCAATTTGAGCAGCTCTTAGTATTTCAACAATATCTTGAGCTAAAGATGTCCAATCTAAGACAAATACCTACAACTTTAATGAAGAAAGCTAAGGCTGATTAGATCTTCTTCAATGTAAAAAAGTCATGATCCCGACCAGGACCATACAAGTCCCGACCGGGACCAAAATTGCATCAAATTGAAGAAATCATCCAAAACATATCCCGGGCCAATGTCCCAACCAGGACCAGTGTGATCCCGATCGGGATCAAGTCATTCATGACTGGGATCAATGCAGACTTCAAAAATAACTGCTATAACGTATATATTTTTGAATATCCCGACCGGGATCAGTGTGATCA